>CAIGRN010180745.1:0-12704 GCA_903798345.1 Fraxinus anomala | reverse complement strand
CACACACACACAAGTTTTTTCTGTCCTAAAGCATGAATTCAATTCCCTAATTTTAAAGAACAAAAACAGAAAAAACTAGTACTTTCAATCCACAAGGCTAGACAGCATTAGAATTCCACTGACTGCACAATGACCCAAAATCCCGACAGCCACCAAGACAAGATCATCAATAAATGCTCATTATCATATAAAAGAAAACAAAAATCACGAAGCAGAGATAGTCAAAATGGAAAAGGCCAAAAGAAAAAGAAAAAAAAGAAAGACAAAAGATTTAAGGCTTTTCATTCTAAGTGTGCAGTTCCACTGGAGACAAACCACTTCATTGCCTGGCCAAAACTACTTGATCCAATAAGTGGAACCAATATTACCAAGGAAATGATTTCACATTAAACATCAACCTTTCAGTACGTCTATTATAAGAACTTACTGTGCAGAACAGATGAATAAAGAATAATCAAGTTTCAGGCAATGAAGGTAAGAGTGCGGTGCTTAATACCAGATAAGAAGAGAAAGGGAATGCCGAACATAGAGAGGATTACTATAATAAGAGCAGTGAAGCTCTGAAGCATTTAAAAGAAGGATGAAGACTACTCTAGAATATGACTGGTAGTCGACAGGGAAATGTTACCCAACTTTTTTCCCAAATTTTAATCGGTGTATCGGTTCCAGCCGGAGAAAGCACATAACTTTACCAGACCGAACTCTTCTTTCTTTCCTTTTTTCGATCTTGTATTTTCCTCTTATCTGCTTTAGATCCGTTCCCTGGTTATCTTAATGCTCCAATTTCGAAGAAGTGGATAGCAACGTGAGACTAAAAAATGGTAGAGCACTATCCTCCTCTCCTCTCTAGCATAGGATAAAAAATACCATTCTGAATATACATAAAAAAAATTGTGTGTGCTTTTCCTCACATTTTAGTACTCCGGATAGAGAAGCTAGATGTAGTAGCTGCGGGTATGATCCATCCTCTGAAGGTGAATGAATTATAGGAACTGTAGCCACACCGTTTTGCAAAATTTTCAATGCAACTTCTTTGATATTATCATCTGGCCCAGCCTGAATAATAATACAATGTGCGTTGATCAAGATCAAAAGTTGCACCAAAATGTTGCTTACTAAAATATCATTAACAAATTTAACAAGAACCTGGAGGTATGGCTAATATGAGATATGACTGTGATACAGAATTTGTCACAAAAGAAAGAAGCACAGGCGACATGCCTAGTCATTAATCTCATTTTCGACCCACCAACTCAACATCTATCCTCTTCATAATCTATAATTAACTGAGATATTCTAAATGCATAAATACTTGATGCAAAAAAAGAATAAACATAATATGGTCTCATGTATAGTGGGCAACCAGGTATCTTCAGTCATCATCAGGATGTAAAAGTCAAAACCAGTATATCTAGAAGTTATTTTTAACTGGTTCAAGTGTATAATTTCAATGTTGAGGCTCGGCAAATAGAATCAACACTTACATGCACAAGACGTCTTGAAACTGCAACCTGTTGTTCCGTAAGCTGTCTGTTCAGGGATGTTTTTGCTTCTTTCCAAGCAGATATTGTATGTGTGTCAAGCTCTTCCTCCGTTAGATTTGAACCGTGATTTCCAAGCTGCCATATGCATCAAAGAGAATCAGGAAACCACAGTTTAAGTCTATGGGTACATCCAAAAACTGGTACACGATCTTATTGGAACCCCAAAAAGTATGATTACAAAAGTACCTTTAACCCTACCACTTCCTGCAGTTTTTAATCTTAGTGGAGATGAAGTGTCATAATTAAGAGATAATAAAAAATAATTTTCGTGTTTATCCATATTTTTAAATCCCAGACAATCATAGCATCATTTAGAGTTCCAGAAAACATACTATAACACTCCTTAACATATCTACTTTCCCTTTCAGCTTAGAATGGAGAAAAATAAGAAACTAGTACACTCTGGTCATAAGGTTACAGAATCAAAGGGAAAACTATTTCCTTCGAGGAAAACAAATCAGTAACAAAACCATGAGTTAATCTAATAAAAACTAAACAAAGCTTGTGTGCAAGAAACTCTCATTACTCATTAGAAAAGAAAGAAACAAAACCAAAGGACAAAAAGTGTAACAAAGCTAATATTCAGTATCTATGTTCCAAAAAATTGCGAAAGGGCTTACATACCTCCCTCATAATTAAAATAAAATCCAGTGCACTAAGAACTCCAACAAACTTCCCCTTGCTGAAGTCCCATAAAGGGGCCATAGGTATTCCCTGAAAAAATGTCACTCAAAAGAGGAGGATATAAATGAGGTATCCGAAGAAAGTAAATGCACAAAAACATCAAAAAGAAAGGACAATGACAGATACAGTTTAAAACGCCTTTTCCTAGGAGGCAGAACAGCTTAAAAAATGGGCAATTTAACGAATTAGCTGGCTACAAAATAATGCGTTGTGGATTCTTAGTTGCATTGACGAACAAATATAAGAGAAAGACAGCACTATATGCATACCAAAAATAAACCTCCAATTTTGTTGACTACATCACCACAGTCAGACAATAAGGTCAGCAACTCAAAGAACAGCAAATTGTGATGGTTTTACAGAACCATAGTTCCAAATTATTTTTCATATTCTTGTTCCATCTCAAATTGCACATTTGTGGTACCGAACTACCAAAAATATCAGCAGACATTTCTTTTTGTTTATGACAACCAAATATCGCTTTCTGTTAAATGATTGAATTGTAAGATTCATCCACAAAGCTCTACAAGAGTAACGAAGCTGGTGAAGCAGCCTGACACTGTAATTAGACCCACAACACATGGAAATATATTTCTCATATCCATAGAGAAATTTGTGATGCTTCAATCCTCAAATAAATTTTAGAAAAACCTGCTCGTGTAGAATATGAAATGCTTGCTTCACAGGTAAGTCAACATCCAAAGCAATGACCTGTAATTCGAATGTAATTGCATCATGAAAATTCCAAATTAAACAAAACTAGAGAGATATCAATGTGAAAAAGTGAATGGTGAAGCATAAATTGTCCTGACCTGGCCTGATTCCGGAAGCAACTCATAAGCCAGGTGTGTGGACATGAATACAGCTATACGATGTCGAGACATCTGTAAAGCATCTTCTGAAATTCTACGAAAGGGCTCATGCAATGTACCATCTGATACTAGGACCTGTAACAGATAGAAAGATGCTCTAAATGATGTGAACTAGTTGATGGATCTAAGATAAGGAAGACAACCAAATTACCACAAGCATCTGGTCAAAAAGTAGAATAAAAAAAAATATTGTAAAAAAGGCATAGATATAATCACAAGTTTAAAGTTAAAATGGATACTAATAAAAAATCATTTAGTAATTGGAATATTATAAATTCTCAAATTTTCTCTTTTTCAAAAATTAAATCTAAAATCTGTAAGTTTTTCATATATGCTTAAATTATATAGTTGTATCAATATTATTTTTTAGTCTTTCATTCTAAGAAGCACAGACACAAGGACATGTCGACTCACGATTGTTCAAAAGAGGACACGGACTCGTGAAGAACAAGTCAATTTATTCTTGGATTTTGTTGGTGAATTTTTTTTAAAATTGGATGAGTAGCTATTTGTTACATTAAAATAACTTTGAGCTAAACTACATAATACTGCTGCCACTGCCAGATAAAGAAAAATGTATATAGTAGGTGAAAAAAATTTGACATGAAGTTCATAGAACTTTTCTCACATTATTTTGACATTATACAAATACAACAATATAGAATATGCCACAT
Source organism: Fraxinus anomala (assembly GCA_903798345.1). Classification (NCBI taxonomy): domain Eukaryota; kingdom Viridiplantae; phylum Streptophyta; class Magnoliopsida; order Lamiales; family Oleaceae; genus Fraxinus; species Fraxinus anomala. The sequence continues at coordinate 8,930 of CAIGRN010180745.1, read as the reverse complement.
GGCATGTTTCATACATACCCGAGATGTCCCTAAATTGTCCCGAGCATCAAAAGTTTAAAAATAAGACACACCACATGTTGTGTTGGATATGAGGAGTGTCAATATTCGACACGATAAAACACATGTTGGACACAGGTATGCTACTCTAGTATGATTGACCGTGCTTCATAGCTTTCATCTCTATTCTTCATGAAATTTTGTTCATAATAGTTTATATAAGACATAAAAATCTAAAATACTCTAAACCACATAAAAAATTAGATATTCAGTAAACTTGATAAGAGTTAATGAAATATGTAGTTGAAAAGTTATGAGTCCCATGAAGTGTATATGGTCATAAATGGGGGCCAAACAAGGGCTAAATAAACAAAAACCTAAAATAAGCTTCATGCGTTTATACATAATTGTAGATGGTATTTTATAAACGAATGAGGAAGTCTAGCGGAACACATCAGCTAAAGAAAGCTGAGGTTTTGGGTCCGAAACTTGGCACTCCATTTTGTAAATATTAAAGGATTGGTGGGTTTGGTCAAAAGGGTTAACCGGTTTCCTCCAAAACCTGACCGGTTCAGACATGTCAAGGGCAGTTCACTTACCAATAGGCCCTACTATGCTGACCTGACAAGACAAGGCTTCGGTTCACCAGTTTACTGGCCCGTCGGAAAAGCAAGTCGGGTCCGGGCTTAATAACTATGACCCAAGATAGAAAAGTTGCAAATCTAAAATCTTCAATCACCTTAGACTATTATAGAATAAGTAGGATCTTCCTAGGAAAGTAACAACATAACGGAAACCAAATTAAGTCACCTAGAGACTTTTGTTTGACCAAAAAAGTGTTTCTTGAGATGGAACAAGCAACGTTTGTATTGGACTTCCAAAGCCTATAGTTTTTATCCGGCCAGCTATTTTGTATCAGATCAAATCATAAAGCACATGGGCAAAAATAGAATACCAGGAAACATTTCCGAAAGGAAATGTATGAAAACACCAATGACATACCACATGCTGAAAGGCCGCGTTATCGACATCCATGGTAGAACCAGGAGGCATTTGTGGACTTACAATTGCCGAAAGGTAATCGGATTCCCCGCCTAGAAGGACAGTGTTCACAGTTCCAAAGTTACTATTAATAGAAGGCTGGTGCTCGTCATGTTGCCATTCACCATCTACAATATATTTGTACTGCAGGTAAAGTAACAATATTAACAAAGTCAAAAATTTCCTCAAAAAAAGGTTATTGAGGAACAACCCAACATAATCAAAACAAATTCTACATTTTCAGACATGATTGTGTGAGTTTCTCACGATCCCATTTTATGAATGGAATAAGTTCATCCTCCAGCTGAAATCACCATCATAGTGTGACCTGACACAGTAATAGGTCCTAAACTAAATGGGATTTTATGTGCTTTGCAATGTCAACATTGATATTTTGGCATAATGCAATGTTAGGCCAGGAATTATTCATTTTTCCATAAGAAAACAAGAATAAATTTAGTGAAAGATTCATAGTTTGGTTCTGGTAGAAGAAGTCATTTCAAGAAAAACATATTAATATAAAAAATAGTAAAATGAGATGCATCCAAAATTTTATCCTGTCACCTTTAGCCACCTGCTCTGGCCCATAATTAGTGTATTTTTCATTGCAATCTCTTGTTCTAAACACCTGGTTATAATCCAAATTGGCCAAAACATATTTTTAGCTCTTTCACACATTTGAATAGTCTCACATGCTTCAAACTTATTTGATTAATGACAGGTAGCATGTAGTTAAATGTCCTTGCTTGTAGTTTTTCTTCCAATTTCAGGGCTCAATCTTAAAAGTTCTCATGCAAAATCTACACTTTATCCTCTCTATCCAACCATTCAAGGGATATATTTGTTATTTTACCAGCATCTGAAACTCGGAATATATTCTTATAACTCCATTGCAATTTCCTTCCATGAGCTAAAAAATCTCACAATCTCAATTATCCAACAAATACAGAAAGATGACTAAAGCTTAAAGAAATAAAAAGTTAGCAACTTCATCCGCTCGGTCAAATATATGACCAAGTACAACACAAGATCAGCATGGGGACACCCATAATGATTAGAACAGAGTAGCCAACCGAGACCGTAAATAAGTCTCATCTTTGCGAGTCATTAATTGTTATATCTTAGATGGTCATAAAATTAATGTATAAGAAGACGTTGTCAACATCCTTCGATTGTATAGCATAACACTGTCCCCTCGAAAGAAACCAAATTCATTGAAAATCAGTGTCATTCCTCATGGAGAAAATCCAAAAACATATATCGCCATTTGAACAATCAATTTTTCATAGTAGCTTTGATCATATCTAATCATGAAAAAGCGAGTCATTAATGAAGCACTAAAAACTTTGTAACAGAATGCCACATTACATAACTAACCTGGTGATAACCGGGAGGCAGACTACAAATGGTCTGAAACATGGTAGGGCATCCTTCAAGAGGAGTCATAGGCCATTGGGTCCACCTTTAACAAATTAACAGTATATCCGATCAACCATACAAACAATTTAACACAACAAACAACCAAAATATCCTAAAGTTATGACTAAAGAAACTGCAAATTCAACAGGTAGGAAATAATTCTTTTTGTAGCGCTAATTAACTCTCACCCAGTAAACGAGCCAGAGATATACACGCTTCTCCCACCATATGGCCACACAAAACGGGTGGGAATCAACAGCGTGCCACTTTCATGCCCATAATCCATCCCAGAAGGATACATTCACTCCAAAATAGTACTAAAAATTTCCCCAAAAAACACTTGAATTTAGTACATAAGTTCTAATAATTTTACAGTACCAATAATAAAATCCAAAACAAATCAAACAATTATTAGGAAAGCCAGTGACCCATTAGCTTCTTTAAACTCCCAAACAGCTCATAACAGTAGAAAACTTAACGCAGATGTTGGAAATTACTACCTAAACTCAAATCGCCACTATGCAAACCCAAATTTTTTCTTAATGTCAACACTCCTAACGGTACTACTAAGGACTCTGTAATTGCACGAACACAATTCCTAAAGATTCAAATGTTCAGAACCTAAGAACAAAAATTAAAACCTCAAAACAAGAAAGACATGTACTAAACTTCAATATTAAATCACAAAACAAAATAGTATAATGCAAAGCTCCGATCTTGAAATTATGTAAATGTATCTACGAAAAAGTATGAAATGCTGAAAAATTGAGACTTTGATCAGATTCTCCAATAATAAAAATTTATAAGCAGTAAAGAAAAAAAATATTTTCTGGAATCGAGGCTTAAAGAGCTGAATAAATTTGGAAAATTGAGAAAAGGGAAATTGTCACGAGAGAAAAAAATTTAAGATTGAAAGCCTAACCCTATAAAAAAAAAAAAATTCTTTCTCCAGATTTTTATTAAGGCCAAAAAATTGTATGAGGATTGAGGAATAAAACCACGTAATCACAGTGCTGTTTCTACTGTAAGAAACGGAGCCCAAAGGACAGGACAGAACGAGAAAAGAAATAAAATGGAATGGGGTGAGACACCTACGGTTAATTATGCTCCAACTCTATGAAGTGAGACTTTAGAAACTACAATCGCATCATGTTGGATGTTTTATCTGAATGAAGAAGGATCGTTGAATGACTGGAGAGGATTTGTTTTCCACGAATGATTTATATAATGATATGACTATCGTACTAATTGAAATTAATTCACAAATTAAGTCGATCCTTGACATGATCTATAATCTTATTTTGGTTAGTGTTGTGATGAAAGAAATTTTCTATATTTTTCATTTTTACAATAATGTTGTAAGTTGATGTTCTTTTTTTTTTTCCCTCGTCACACATACCTTCTATACGTTAAGCTAATAAACAGGGACAGAGTAACAGGGGCAATAGAGACCACTCCCCGCAACATTTTGAAATTCTCTAAATTTATGTACAAAATCTGAAAATTTTTAGTATGTACAAAATATTTATACATTTTGTTCCTCAACACTTTTTTGCCCACCTAGGTAAAAATTTTAGCTCCATGATAAGGTTACTATGAATTCTGATTTGGAGGCTAAGGAGGGATTTATTAGCTCGTTATTTAATATGAATAACTTGGATAATATTGCCCATAAAAATTAGCATTATATGGTTAGAATTTTGGAAGTGACATTTACACGCGTTAGTGATGTTCTTGACCTCAAAAATTTCTAGGACTTGATATCAATGGATTTTTAACCCCGCATCCATCAAAATGTATGTTACTTGAACACTTGGACAAAAATCATTAGCACCAATATCATCAAGCCAAAAAAGGGTCGATAGTCGTTGGCAATCTGACGATCAAATTAATTATCTATTCAAAGTAATATAAGAAAGTGGGTGTGAGAGACAAGCAAGCGGAAATTTAGCTAGAGTTTGGAGAATTGCTTACATTTCCATTTACCGCTTGTTTGTATTTATAGGATATGATTCCTCGTGGAGCAAGGATTGAACCGTATAGCTCTAGCTCCACGTATTTTGTCCTCAATGCACGCTACCACGACTTATTGTTTTTTATGGTAGGTATTGCTTACTGAAATGAAAAATTCTTACAAATTTCTGAACTCTGACTCGAATCTCCGGCTCAATTTTTAATCTTTATGGTTACTATGCGAGGGCTGAAGTTTTACTATTTCTTTCTTATTTTTCCATCCATGTTGCCCAATTAGGTTTTCGTTTTGTTACCTTCTTAATGAACAGATTTTCATTCCTTAATTATTATTGTTACGTTGATTTATTGAGAAGTTCAATTGTTGAAGAATGGATTCATTAGCTCGTTAGTACGACTTTCTCAAATGACAGTTTTCTTATAAATTATGGAGTTGTAATTGAATTCTAGACCCGGTCTTTAATCTTACGTTGGTTAATTATGTTAAGACAAGTTTTTCCTCCTTTTTCACCGTTTCATTAATGTGCCTAGTCGACTTCTTCTTCTTCTTCTTCTTTTTGGTTAGACAAATCTTCATTTCGTAAAGTTGATTGGTGTCAGACAAAAATATCAGGAGGTTGATTAGCAAAAGAACGGGATTCAGTAGCACCTTATTTAGTTTGTACAAATTGTTAACAACATTTGGTATGAATTACTAAAAATGACACAATCAATAAAAAAATATTTTTTACTATTGCCATAGGTCTTCAAAATAGTCCATTCAATTTAGTAAAATTTAAAAAAACTCGGGTGAACTTACCTTTATAAATAAGCTTCCAAATATTAAACAATGAATGAAAATAATAAAAAGGGCCAAACATAAATTATACTGTTTCACATTCAATTTAGTAAAATAAAAAAAAAACTCGGGTAAATGTAACCTTTATAAATAAGCTGGGCCAAACATAAATTATACTGTTTCGCATGAACTCTATTGCTCTTTCTCAAGATGTTTAAAGGGAACATGTCGACAAACACTTGAGCTGATAGCATGTTGACAAATACTAGACACGCTCTAATTTTCCACTTTAGCCCCTGTTTGACACATTTTTTTAAAATATATTCTTTCAAAATTCATTTTTAACCACACATTTTTCAATAAAATAATATTTTTCATCGCATAAATAATTTTTCCTTACTTTTTAACCACATATTTCTCATCATATCACTATTTAAAATACATTCTTTTCTCGATAATATCTATCAAACACATCATAAGTCAAAGTCAATAATTAATTTTAATCACGTGTGTCATGGATTATCACTATTTAAAATATATTATTTCGTCAATAATATCCATCAAACACATCATTGGTATGGTACTGAAAAATTTTGTAGTAAATCGAGATGTAAAGTGTGGTGAGTCGCTCACATACTCAACTCCTTCCAAAGGTGAGGCTGGAGCAAATTCGGGCTGGGTTCTACTTGTGTGAATCGCTAGCCAACTCTCATTGGTTCTTCGAGGAGTTAGGAACAAAAAAAAAAAAGAATTTTTAAATGAAAAAATAAAAGAACGTTGTTGTGCATGCGATGCTTGCAAGATGCTTGGCTCTCCCCACCAATGGGCGAGCCGAGCCAAGTTNAGGAGTTAGGAACAAAAAAAAAAAAGAATTTTTAAATGAAAAAATAAAAGAACGTTGTTGTGCATGCGATGCTTGCAAGATGCTTGGCTCTCCCCACCAATGGGCGAGCCGAGCCAAGTTTTTTTTCTAAACGAGCTACTTGAAAGCAAGCATAAGCCAGCTCGCCTGGTGAATTGAGTAGAGCCGAACCCAAAGATTGACGAAGTCAGCTTAACCCATTAACATCCTTAGTAGTAAGTAAAAATCCAATCCTTGTCTGTCACATTCTTTAAAAACTCTTTTGTTATGTATTCATTTTCAACTATATATTCCTTAATTAAATATTCTATACGTAAATTCAAAAAAAAAAATTTACTTTTTAACCACACATTCTCCAAAAATCACTATTTAAAACAATGTTTTTTCAAATTAAAAAATGACTACCAAATAGGGGCTCATAAGATAGAGAAACTAAAAAATGATTTTAAAATATGCACTAAACAATGTTCATATTGTAAGTTTTAACAACACAAAAATAACATAACAAAATGAACTCGGATTTATGTAATATGTCTATTCTTGTAGTAATTTTTTAGTACCTCCAATTTACTAAATATGTCTTTTATTATTTACTACAATATTAAATAATAAAAATGGATAATTACGTGCATTTGTGCAATACCTCTTTCTATTCAGATTAAAAATAAAAATAAAAATAAAATCCAACAAAATGCACTGAGGTTATATTTCAAAATTTACGCATACTCAATACTCAAAAGAGTCGAACTTGAACATTGACTAAACGAGTAGTTATGAAACATGTAAACCATAATTTACAACGAGTTTAATCAAGAAATGTTCTTAGTAGAAAAAAATAAAGAATAAAAATCACAATCACTTATGATTTAAGTTATAAACAAATTAAATTAATTCACGTAATAAATAACAGCATACAAACTCCACCACGGAATTCAAACTCTATCACGTGTTTAGTTTTTACAAGCAATTTATAAATGATTTTAAATTAAGTCGGAATCAAATATTATTTTCAGTCACACATTCATAATTACTATTCATTATCATCTATATATTTCTTAAGATCCATTCTTAATCCTCTTATTATTCTTGTTTACGTACCATATATAAATTTACCAAACGGAATAGTCCTAAATCCTTAAATGTTGATCCTCGTATTGGCATTTAATAAATGTGAAATTTTTCACTTAACATTATGCACGCAGAATGATACTTTGAGTTGTGGAGATTGTTAGTCTACCTCAGATATTTAGAAATTTAATGTACATCGCTAGTGGTTTACTAATTTATGTACAGAAAATATTAATAAATATATATGAGATAAATCATAAAAGTTCATAGAATGAGAAATTAATATTGGCAATTAATTGCATTATAGATGATTTCATGATAGAGTCATGATACTTAACTCCTTTTTGGTAGAGTTTTTTTCTAGAATATAAATTTTATAAAAAGTGATATTTTTGAAGAACGTTTGGTTAAGAAGTCGAGAAAAGTTATGAGTCCATGTGTAAAATTATTTTATCGAGAGAATGTTTGGCTAAAAATGAGTTTTGAAAATGGGGACCAAACATGTATTTATTGTAAAATAGTTTTTTTTTAAGGTTTTTCTCATTTCGTCACAGCCGTGTCTTACCATGCCTCAAACTCTCGAAATTATCATTCATCGTACTATATGTGACAATAGAAACAAATATTGAGCGAACTAAATCTATGTTTGGTTCATATTTATAAATAATTTATAAACACTGAAGTTATTTTTTTTCCCCACATTTCAAAAAATTATTCCCTTATTTATAACTCATTTCTATTTTATTTATAGTTTGATTCATGTATAAACATACCGTGCCCCAGACCTCAGTAGAGGCTGTGCACTACTTGCATACTATTTAATTTTTATTTGTACTTAATAATGATTTGTATAGTTAATTTTCCGGTTAGGTCTTTTATATATATATATAGGTTGTGAGTCTCATAAAATGTGTAGATGATAAATGTGTAAAAGTTGACGAACAAACTATGGTTGGATAATTAATATTCATTATTAGTTTGATAGTATTTTTAAATGTTTATACGTCGTGATCCTACTAAATACGTAAATAAAAAGTCGATAAATTAATGATTTGGATAGTTAATATTAGTAGATGGTTTGGCAGTGCTTTTAAATACTTATAGTTTGTAATCTTATAAAATGTATGAATAATAAATGGGTAAAATTAGTTGGTAAAAATTATGGTTGGATAGTTAATATTCATTGTTGTTTTGATAGTGTTTTTAAATGTTTATAGGTTGTGGGTCTATAAAGTACGTCGATAGTGAATGGCTAAAAGGCGATAAAAAATTTATAATTTGGATAGTTATATAATATTCATTGATAGTTTGGCGGTGCTTTTAAATGTTTATAGCTTGTAGGTCTGTTAAAATGTGTAAATAATAAATGAGTAAAAATTATAGTTGGATAGTTAATATTCATTGCCCGTTTGATGTTCCTTTTGAATGCTTGTAGATTGTGAGTCTTACAAAATACATAGATGGTAAATGGCTAAAAATTGATAAAAATTACAATTTGAATATTAGTATTCATTGCTAATTTGGCAGCGCTTTTAGATGCATGTTATGAGTCATAAGAAATGAGTGTTGATAAATGTATAAAAGTCGATAAAATTGTGGATTCTACAAAATGTATGAATAAAAGTAGAGTTCGACCAACTTATAAATAATTATAAACTTTACCAAACATACTCAATAAAATACACTAGTCAAGTGAATAAGTAGTACTAAATAACTTCAAATTTATAATTACCTGCAACATCTAATTCATTTATACATTTGAAAGTAGTGTAATGAACTTCCATGTATACTGGA
>CAIGRN010180731.1:0-13163 GCA_903798345.1 Fraxinus anomala | reverse complement strand
ATGACATTAAGGGTCCGTTTGATTGTAAAGGGGGAATTTGGGTGGAAAGAAAATAAATTACACGAAATTGAATTGCCTAGAATTTGTTTTACTGGAAATTGACAATTAATTGTGTTTGATTGATATAATTTTTCACTTGAAAAATGTTGAAATTTTCTATCTTTTGATATTCGTTTGACTTTATTTTTCATGAAAATTGTCAATTAAAGGGATATAATTTTTTTACAATTGAGGATATAATTTGTTCGGATTGCCAACACAAAAAATTGAAATTTTTTTGTATTCGTTTGACTTTGTTTTAAAAGAAAATTGTAAATTAAATGGATCATTTTTCTTACAATTGGGAATATTTGGGTGGAAAGAAAATGAATTGCAGGAAATTGAATTATCTAGAATTTGTTTTATTGGAAATTGACAATTAATTGTGTTTGATTGGTATAATTTTCCACCTAAAAAATGTTGAAAATTTCTATATTTTGATATTCGTTTGACTTTATTTTTCATGAAAATTGTCAATTAAAGGGATATAATTTTTTTACGTGGGGATATAATTTGTTTGGATTGTCAAAAAAAAAAAAATTGAATTTTTTTTTGTATTTGTTTGATTTTGTTTTACATGAAAATTGTCAATTAAATGGATTTTTTTTTTCACAATTGGGGATGGAATTTGTTTCTATTGCAAAAATAAATAAATAAATAAAAATTAAAATTAAAAAAAAAAAGGATGGAAATTCAATTCCTACCTAAAATGTGAGAATTTCAATTCAACTAAAATCAAGAAAACTAGCAAAAGTGGAAAACCAATTTCAGGGAAAAAAAGTGTCATCAAACATAGCAAAAGTAGAAAATAGAATTTCAATTCCAACTTCCATGAAAAATAAGGGCGTATCAAACAAGCCCAAAATATTTTATACGTAAATGTTTATATATTTATATGCACACAGCCCATTAGCCATTCTCTGTGTTTTAAATTTTATTTTTTAAAACTCATTTTTAATCACATCTTCTTATAATAAAATATTTTATATGTAAACTCAATTTTCTATTTTTTATATTTTAATTACACGGTCTTCAAATATTCATTACCATAAAATTCATTTTGAGGAACTAATAATCCCCAAAGAGGGCATGGAGAGAGAGAGAGGAGTGAGTGACAAATTGGATCCCACATGCCACGGGCTAAGTCCACGTTTGATGGTATTTGGCTAAAACAAGTGCACGTTTGATGGCATTTGGCCAAAATAATATTTTGAATAGTAATTTTTTGAAGAATGTATGTTTAAAAAGTCAAAAAAGATTTTGAATTTACATGTAAAATATTTTATTGAGTAAATGTGCGGTTGAAAATGAATGTATTGAAAAAATAATTTTCAAATAATGATTGTCAATTAGGGGTTAATAGGAGTCAACTGTTATACGCTTTTCAAATAATTAAACGAGAAGTCACAAATTATTTCAATTTCTTAAACAATAATTTAAATCTCTTAACTAACTTTTTCTTTGTTTAAGAGTTATTCTAGTGATGTAATATCATAATCCCATAATCAATCATGGTGAGTATTATTGATTAAAAAAAATTAAGGGATTAGATATATATTACTTGGTGATACCTACCGATAGCTCTCACTCTAAACAACATTATTCTAATTAATATAGCAAGTAGTGCTCGCCTCTGGCACTGGGGAGGCCAGCACCGACTAGTTGACACTGCTGCATGTGCTAGCTCCGTGAGAATTTATAGGTTGCAAGGCTAACACGACCATATAAACCTAACTTATCATTTGGGCTAACCTACGATATATTCACCACGCTTGTTCGGACTCGCCCTGGCTGGTCGCAAGTTAGGAAATATCTTCAGCTGCAACAAACATGCACATATTATCATTACATACAAGTAGCTTGTTGTAAAACAAACAATATACCAGAATTACTCTGATATCACTTGATATGAAATCAATCACCGGATTGAGATGTTGAAGTTATATGACACAATAATGAAATATTTGATTACAAAAAAAGAATAAAAAAAGACAAGAACATATAGTAGAAGAATTAAGAGATTTTATTACATCAATAATAATGGAGAAATATACAATTGATTCTAAAGTTCTAATAATCTATTTTCTCACACTATGAAATTGTATAGAAAAATCTATTATTTATAGGGAACATGTAGGGGACGTCCAAACCCTCTTTGTAGAGTTGTTGATAAAGTAGAATGCCAAAAAATCGAGTCCAAAACGAAAAAAAAAATGCGGAAAACCCGAACAGGCAAGGTAGCATCGCGACGCCCATGCCCGGCGCTGGGCATTCTGCCCCGAATTTTTTTTTTGTTCCCAAATTATTTTCTCCATCCCGAACTCTTTTTCAAGTTCAATACCAATTTCTAACTCCCAACGGGCTTCCAAAATAGAACTTCAACTTGACATAGGACTTCAAAGCATTCCAAACTTTAATTTTTCTTGACGTGCACTTCAATTAGAATTCATCAATACTTTAAACAAAGAATTCATGTCACACCCAAATTCTAACACAGCTTGTAGAATACTATTTCATTGCATATTTGGGACTACCATATGCATTGAGAAGAAATTTTTGTTAGGTTTTGGCTTGAAGTGTCTTTATCTATTGCCAATCTAGGCACGTTCACACCAATCCCCTCGCTGAAAACTCCTAAAGCTGGTACGACCTCAAATACCTAAATCTTCAACCAAATAAGACGATCAAATTTTTGATATTAGAATAAGTAGCGAAGTTTTAGTATATGACATTTCCATTAACCTACCTGCATAGCCAAAGGAAAGTCATAAAGGGTGTAATGCAAATTTTCATGTTTCGCCGCATACACAGTCTCTGCCTACTTATTCCAATCGGAGCTAATTGACCTTATAAGAGTTTCATAGCATACTTTGCCTGTGGGCATGCATAGAAAATATCTAATCATCCACTGACAATAATGTTTTCAAGTTGATACATTTTTCCTTTCCAGTGCTTTAAACACACCCTCTATAATCACCACCATGCCCAGCTTATACTCCCACAGATTTGTTGCTTCACCAATATTCGTTGCATTCTGATAGTTTCTACCACATCATGGGACTTCGGCCTAGTTATCAGAGCGTACTTTTGTAATCCAAAACGAATTAAACATCCATCTACTTCAAATAATGCCTCCATTTCTTTGTTAATATCCAACTTCAGGAGGATGGACTCATGCAACAAGGTCACAGTGAATTGTAGTTTCCTGCCAGTCAAAGTCGATAAGTGCCTAAAGTAAAGATTGGTTGAATTGTGCTTTCTGTTCTTCATTAAAATATTTTAAATACTTCCTCCAAATACGTTTGCGAATTTACCTAGGTTATCTGCCCAACAAAACTTCATTTATGCTGGTATCTCGTACAGGAATTCCATCTATAATATAAGCAACAAACGTCAAATATTAGCCCAAGAAAATAGTTCACAACTAGCATGGAAATATAGTGCAGAACTCGACAATTAAACAGCAACTCGAAATTTCTCTCTCTCTCCATAATTACTACTTAAGTTCGACAAATCACTGGACCTTTCTGCAATTCAAAACAACATTACACATTAGGTAGATCTCCACATAATGTCACCAATCATCCATGATTACATATACAATTCAGTTTGACAATTTATATTTTGTTCTATCTACTCTCAAATGTCGACAATTATCCACACATTTCAACTTGTTCAAGTCAGTTAGGCAACTTGATTAACAAGCTCGACAATTTAAATTTTATTTTTATTTACTTATAATATTACCATGTTGTTAGCATGAGAGGTTGTAGGCTGTGAAATGTGGAAGATGTGGTAAATCTGATCACAATCGTAAGACGTGCAAAAACATGGTGCCGCTTAACCAAAAAGAGGGAAAATCTAGAGCAAATAAACTCCAAAGGAATTCAAATAGCATTTCATGATTTCTTTTACGTGGTAATAATCATTGTAGTTGCAAATTCTTTCATTCAATTCACACACTGACTATTGTTGAAATGAATTTTCGAAGTTCAAATTTTATTCTGTCACTTGATAAGTAATGACTTGTGCTATGTTAATGTTTTTGACCAGTTATAATATATGTTGTGATATGTTATTTGTATAAGAAATATGATAGTAGCAAAGAAAACAAATATACATGCAGAGAAAAACGGTGAAAGAATTGTTTTTACTCATTGAATGAATAATCTGTAGAATCAACTATATATAGAATCAGTAAGAAAAAATATAATATTTGCCAACTGCTATACAATACAAACTAAAACTGATTGGCTACTAAAAGAAACAAATAACCATATAGATGCTAATTGAAAATGGCCCCATATGCTCCGTTGGCAAAATATTCCTCTATCCTTTATAACAATTCTCTCTCGTATCTTCCAGATGGTGGTTTCCTTTTTGCTGGCCTCCATTGCCACCTTGGATTAATTGGTCCTGACATTGGCACGGCTGATTTTGCATCAATTGGCAGAGTTGAGCTTGGTATGAGTGGATGTCAATAACTCTCGTCTTGTCCATATGCTGATAAAACTGAACAGAACCTAAAGCTTTGGTCAAGATGTCTGCAATCTGGGAGCTGCTACTCATGGGCCGGTCCTCAAAATTATGATACCCTAAATTGTTATGCAACTCTTAAATATAAATGAAATAAACACTTTTAAAATAAATAACTTATTTTTAACTTTCATAAAAATTAATTTATAAATTTTAAAGAAACTTTATAAGCTTAGCAAAAAAATTTATAGAAAATTTTTTTGCATTGACTTTTTCCTAGATTTTGGTAGATAGAAAAACGAAAGAAAATATATAGCACTAAGTAATAGTTTAATTGTATGTCTATTTTAACAAAGAATGTAAGTTAAGTATCAAAGTATTTTGGGCCTCTTATTTAGTCCAATTTTGTTGTTTTGTTGTTGCTTTTTAAAGGACTAAATGGCCCAACTCAAAGAAATGTAAAGAAAAACTTTTATTAGGCTATTACAATTTTTTTTTAAACTCTTCAAATCTTGAAGCCCAAGGCAATGGCCTCATTTGCCTTGGGCCGGGCCTGTTGCTACTAATGTTTAGTAATCACACTTCCTCCGTGTATCTTGTCAGGTATCAAGTGACAATCTAGCTCTATATGCTTTGTCCTCTCATGAAAAATTGGATTTGTTGCTATGTATAAGGCTGATTTGTTGTCACAGAACAAAGTAGCAGTTTGTGGATGATCAACCTTTAAATCTTAAAGTAAATATCTAAACCAAGTTAATTCACAACATACATTTGCCATGGCCCTATATTATGCCTCTGTTGAGGACCTGGATATGGTATCTTGTTTCTTTGATTTCCAAAATATCAAAGAGGATCCAACAAAAACACAATACCTTGTTATACTCATTCATGTATCTGGACAAGCTCCCCAATCCGAATCACTATAGGCATTAAGTTGTAAATCTAAATCAATGAGGAATAACAACCCATGTCCTGGAACCCTCTTTATGTATCTTAACACTTTGTGAGTAGCATTTAAATGGGGAATCCGAGGGGTGCTCATGAACTGACTCAATAGTTGAACCGAATATAATAGGTCTGGTATAGTGATAGCCAAGTATAGTAATCTACCAACAAGTCTTCTATAGATTGTACGATCAGCAAGAATCTCCCCATCCGTTTAAGAAATCTTGACATTCTGATTTTGAGGTATTCTAACTGGTGTAGACCATATTGTTCCCGAGTCTGATAGTATGTCTAAAGCATACTTTCGTTGACAAATATGAATACTTTGATCTGATCTTGCTACTTCTATTCCAAAGAAATATTCCATTACACCAAAATCATTGATCTTAAATCTCTCGTCAAGTAATCTTCTAAAAAAATCAATGATGTCCATGCTATTGTTAGCCACAATTATGTCATCCATATAAATAAGAACATCAATGAAAAAATTCTCAGTAGATTTTGTAAACAAACTATAATCAGCCTTTGGTTGAGTGAATCCATACTCAATAATAAAGGTTGAGAGTTTGGAGTACCATTGTCTAGATACTTGTTTGAACCCATACAAGCTTTTGAGTAGTTTGCACACCTTTGAGTGGCTTGCATTAGGATGACCAGGAGGTAGTCCGTATAGAATTATTCATTTAGTTCTCCATGAAGGAATGCATTGTTTACATCAAAATGATGCAAATACCATCCCTTCACAACTGCTAATACAAGTACGGTTCTGACAGTTACCATTTTGGCTACAGGTGAAAAGAATTCATGATAATCTAGGCTCTCTTGCTTTGTATATCCCTTTGCCACTAATCTGGATTTATATCTTTCCCGACTTCCGTCAAATTTATATTTCACCTTATATACCTACTTGCATCCAATAGGTTTCTTACTAGAGAGAAGATCTGTCACAGTCCAAGTATTATTCATTTCAAGAGTAGCAATTTCAACATTCATGGATTTACACCAATGAGGTAAGGTAAGAGCTTCTTGGTATGTGTTAGGCTCAGTGTGTGGATATGGATGTAACAAAAACTTTGTGTGTGTTAGAGAGTCTATGATATGATAAGGTAGCATCAAGAGGAAAAGCACTATCTGAGATAGCAAGACCCTCCTACTTATCCAACTTCTATGATGGGGAAAGTGAGGCCTACTGGCAGATGTAGTCTTCCAGATAAGTAGGAGTTTTCTTAATTCTTGAAGACCTACAAAAGTAGATGAGGGCTATTTATGGTACTGTGAGATGGTTCTGGTTCTTGTATTTGAGAATTTGGTTCTTTCACTTCAGAATTATATTTTGTAGAATAGTTTTCTGACTCATGAAGTGGAGAGAAGTCAGTATGGTAAGTTTCTATTTCTAGCTGGTTTGCTGCCTCCATTTCATGAAATGTGGTTGTAGGAGGGGCATGAAATTTTGTGATAGTGCTAGTAGGAATAGGTTGTAACAATTTTGTTTCATTGTTATCAGGTGTATTACTACTTTTGCAAGGAAAAATGCTTTCATAAAACACCATATTTCTTAAGATGAATACTCTTTTGGTTTCAAGGTCAAAAAGTTTATATCCTTTTATTCCAAGGAACCCCAGAAATATGCATTTTTTTGGCTCTTGGTTCAAATTTACTTCCGTGATTGGCTAAGGTTGATGCAAAAGCAAGGCATCCAAAAACTTTGAGATGTGAATAATTTGGTTTGTGTTTGAATAAGAGTTCAAAAGGAGTCTTGTTGTCTAGTAAGGGTGAGGGTGTCTTGTTTATAAGGTAAACTGCAGTAAGAATACAATCATTCCAATATTTCATTGGAATTGCACTTTGAAACTTCAAAACTCTTGCAACATTAAGAACGGGTTGATGTTTTCGTTCAACTACCGTATTTTGTTGAGATGTTTCAACACAAGTTTTCTGGTGCATGATCCCCATTTTATGGTAATAATTTTTCATTTCAAACTCTCCACCATTGTCAATTCTAATGACCTTTATTTGTGACTAAAATTGGGTTTTTATCAAAGCACAAAAACCTTGCAAAGCAGCAGCAACATCTGATTTGTTTTTCAACATATAGACCCATGTGCATCTATTAAAATCATCGACTATGGACAAGAAATATCTAGATCCATCATAGTTGATCTCACTACGAGGACCTCACAAGTCACAATGTATGAGATCAAAGTTGTTTTTGGATTTGTGGTGACCGATAGGAAATGGCAATTTATGCATTTTAACCATAGGAAAAACAGAACAAGGTTCATTGATAGTTTTAGAAACATGATTGGCATTTGGATGTTCGTGTCAATTTTCTAGCAGAAGAATAAATGAAAATGATGGAACACAAAGCACATTATGCAAGATCAGGTTCTCTGTGATTTGTACAGTTCCTATGTGTGTCACATTAACCACATCGCCACTTGGAAGAGAAACTGAGTTAGTAACTTTGGCTTGAATGCTGGTAAAGAAAGAAGTGGAGCAGATTATGTGATTTGTACCTCCAGTGTCTATTATCCATGGTGTATTTAAAATGTTGCTAGGTTTGGTGCCATAAACAGAAAGACAAATTGAGATATTGATGAATTGAGGTGCTGGATGTTTTGTGACTTGAACATAGCTAGAAGTTGTGCATGCTACTCTTGAGTGAATGCTCCTTGATGGCTGTTGCTAGCATCTTCCTGTCCCAGTGAGGAGACTGAGTTTGTAGAAGAGCTTCCCTTTCCATGTATTTTGTGACCAGAGGGATACCCATGGATTTTAAAGCATTTACCCACAGAATGTCCAGGCATATGACAATGGCTACAAACATGTTTGTTAGGATTACCTCTAAAGCATCTCTCTAGTGAATGTCCAGGTACCTTGCAGAAAGTACAATAAGACTTCTTCAATGTTGTTCCATTCTGATTTACTGTATCATTGCAAGTCCCTCTGGTTGCTAGTGCCATTGAATCAGCATGGGAAAATTGTTGAAATTTGTCTCATCTTTTGTTCTTGCTGGCTTATAGAGTATACTTCATTAAGAGTATGAAATTGTTTAATCAACAAAATCTGAGCCTTGAGTGCATTGTATGAGTAATTTACCCCCATAGCTTTGTCTCTGATATCATATAAGAAATATGATAGCCGCAAAGAAAACAAATATACACGCAGAGAAAAATGGTGAAAAAATTGTTTTTACTCATTGAATGAATAATATGTACAATCAACTATATATAGAATCGGTAAGAAAAAAAATATAATATGTGCCCAACAGCTATACAAAACAAACTAAAACTACTTGGCTACTAAAAGAAACAAATAACCATATAGATTCTAATGGAAAATGGTCCCATTTGCTCCATTGGCAGAATATTCCTCTATCCTTTATCACAATTCCCTCTCATATCTTCCAGAGGGTGGTTTCCTTTTGGCTTACCTTGATTGCTACCTTAGATTAATTGGTGCTTACATTGGCACTGCTGATCTTGCATCAATTGGCATAGTTGAGCTTGGTATTTTAACAATTTGATCTTTGTGACCTGTTGTGGAAAGTGAATTTATAAATAACAGTTTGTTACCTAAATAGGTATTGCTTGTGGCATATTTCAACTTTATGCTTATTTGTGTATCTCTGTGAAATTTTGCTAACGGTTCTGGAAAATTTGTCCTTTAATTTTCCAATATAGATATTCGTGAAGTATATATTGCTGAACATAGAATACCAAAAATAGTCTGGTTCTGTTAACGTCACATTTATGATATAGGTTATTTGATCTCTGAACAAGTTGTGTACAGTTACTTTAAAATTGTAGCTGTTTGTGACTAAATTTGTATCATTCGTGACGTAATGTGACCACGTATATCTTCAGTATTAATGTTGCATGCATTTGACCTGTGAACCTTATGTGACCATATGTGACATGATTTTGACAAACTGTGACTTGTAAACATAAATGTGCTACAAATTGTTTCTTCGCTGTAATCAATCGTCTGTCTGCTATACTTGAAAAAGCCAAACGATCCATACTTCATAAACAAATACCTAAACCATCAGCCACCGAATTACCAAAAACAATAAACAAGTACAACAACTTTTCACATCATTAAATTAGTCATTTATCTTTGATTTGCCAACGTTTGCAACCTGCCTAATCTGTCTATTTTTGAACAACAACGTAGCAATCTTGAGCCTCACATTTGAAACATCAAATTCCATTGGCAAGTTGATAAAATCATTGTGGAGAAAGTAATGTGCACACTTGACACCATAGACGCCACAATCATGTCCGTGATTGTTTAAGAAGTTGGATTTCAGTAACGAAAATAATTGAATACAAGATATTGTTATTACATTATAAAGAGTCACACTAAGGGCTTTAGACATGTGACTAAAATTCAACACAGCCATAATATAACAAAATAAGTACATAATATATGGTACACACGGGAATACGTCACGCAAATACAGGGAAAAAGTCACAAAAACGTGTATCACATTAAACACCGCAAATGTTGTACAAATTAGGTCACAATCACGCACGTCACACATATATGCACGAATTAGGTCACATATCGCACAAATTAGGTCATACATTAAACAAATTATGTCATAGTATTCCGAGATCTCTGTCACATATTGCACAAATTAGGTCACAATCATCATACCCATAAAACTAATTGGAAACCATTTGCACAAAAAAGAGAAGAAAAATAACGACAATATACCTTTCTCATTGATTTCCCGCTGGAGGCCGACATCTTGATTCTCTCGAGTGTAGAAGATGCTTCAATAGTTATTTTCCTTTTACTTTTCTCCTTTTCCATCCTTTTTTCATCGACACTACCTTTTTTCGGTGATGTTGAGAATTTACTTAATATGCACAATGAAAAATAAATTATTTTTCAATTCTCACCAAGGATCTGCTTTGTATTTAGATAGAAAATATACATTTGATGAATTTTACAAACTTCTTTGCTGATTCTTGAAACACAAACAATCACGATCTGCAATCCACATAGGAAACAAAAATGAGAGAATTATGATTCCTTTTTTTTTTTGTGCTAGCAAGAATATGAATGATATTCTTTTTTTCTGAAACCCTAATAACTTATTAATATAAGCCCAGTGGGCTTGACCCCGTCTCTTTAACTTAACCCGATCCAATATTTAATTAATAAATTAATTAAATTCGGTCAATTAATTAATTAATTCAAGCATATTAATAAACAACTCAATTAATTAATTGTCTAATACTTGTTAATTAATTAATTAATTGGTGAATCTCATTTTGCTGATTCTCCTTTTGTGTGTGATTCATCAAGTTCTCGATCACGATGTATAACGACATCTATTATTATTTTGATCTAATCAAAATAAATAAATAAAAATACCCCTTTTAGTTTATCACAAATTCACATTTGTCGTCCCAAATTGATATCTAGCAATGTGTCAGGGCAATACATATGATGGAAAATGTCACGTGGTATGATAAAACCAAATTTGTTTGTTTACTGTGAAACTATAATCCATTCGTAAATATAATCCGATCAATTATGAGATATGAATATGTGTCAATTTCAATTATCGATCATATCTTTCATCCCACTATTAAGTCAATATAAATCGAAAATTCATTTTCGACTTATGAGTACACCTTGGCCAAGAATTTCATTATCAACTTAATTGAATGAAATGTAGATTATAATATCTTAGTATCTAAAAGTGATGAATCATCTATTGATCATTCACAACATTCATATGATTCTTGACATACTCGAACGATGCCGTATTAGCGACTCTTGGCAAAGTAACATCCAACATCACCAAAATATGATTGTCCTCATATAAAACACTATGATGACCTCAAGTCAAAGGACCACTTCCACTACCGAACGTTAGAGATTAACTACCGATACTCAGATAGTCATCCATGTAGAATCTCTTAGCGGGTCTCCAATATTTTGTTCTATAACAAATCATCATTGTATTCATTTAAGTATCACCATACTTTAATTTGTGAGATCAGCTACTTATTTCACAATTAAAAATGCCACACATGATGATCTATCCATAATAACGATATCTGTATCTCGTTATTACATATGATCACAGACGATTTAAGATTCAGTCATATGTAATTTGTATCTCACAATCACAACTCCTTGTGCTTAACAAATCACCAAGGCTTGAATCTACGGATTCTATTATTTAATTTATTAGAATATTAATTCAATTAAATAATAGATCTTGCCATAAATATGTATCGATTATATATATTAAAAGTGTTTATGTCCAAAGTTGATTGGACATAGAGCACAACACTTATAGGTGAAGCATCTTCCTCAACCTTTTTCTTCATTTTTCCTTTTTCTTTTTCCTTCTCCTCTCCATTCTCTCCTCATCAACATTCCGAGTTAATGCCATTGCTGAAAAATGTAGTATAATACTCTCACATGTAAGTTTTAATGAAAAATGTTGGTGGTGATCAATTTCTTTGAGCGGAGAGCTTCGCGATTTTTGATTATGGTCTTCTTCAGAGAGAGAGAGAGAGAGAGATAAGTGAGTGTATATTAATAAAGATGATTTAGTTTTGTAGAGAGAATGATAGGGGAGTGTGTTGTGGGTTAAAGAGATAGACAGCGGGAAGATAATGACACCTTAAGCAGTTACCATAATTAATAAATATTAATTATTTAGATTATTTCTAATTATCCTCTTATTATTGAAAGAAAACTCAGGATCCGTTTGATTGCAATAATGAAATTTGGGTGGAAAGAAAATGAATTTTAGGGAATTGAATTGCCTAGAACTTATTTTACTGAGAATTGTCAATTAATTATGTTTGATTGATATAATTTTTCACCTGAAAAATATTGAAATTTTGGATCTTTTAATATTCGTTTGGTTTTATTTTTCATAAAAATTGTCCATTAAAAGAATATAATTTGTTACAATTGGGGATAAAATTTATTTCCATTACCAAAAAAAAGGAAAAAGTTTTCTAGAAAAAGCTTTTCCCACCAAAGTGGTGGGAAAAGTTTTTCCTCAAAAACCAAGAAAAACGACCAAAAAGGGGGCTGGGTGAAAAACTATTTGTCAATAAAATTTTGCCTATCAAACAAGCAAAAATATGGAAAATGAAAAACCAATTCCTAGTTCTATGGAAAAGAAATACTATCAAATAGGGCCTTAAACTTTGTTATTGGAGGAAATTAGACCATGTACTCTAAATATAAAAAACTTTTGAAAAATCAGTTGAAAAACAACTACAAAATATAAAATACTGTAATTTTACAATAATTCTAGCCCGTCAACAAAATAAACCCTGGATTATTTCCCACTTTCCCCTCTGTTTTCTGTATTCATCTCTCATCTTCCTCTAGAATAATACACATCGGCCTTGATCTATGGAAAATGACTATGAAATCCAGTCACGTTCGTCACCGACTTCTAATAGGAGAAATACAGTGATCGTTGTGACGCCGCCACCGATGATATCGTAGAATATGCTAATGGACGAGCTTGATCGGATGTTGAAGTGGCCACAACTTGTGTTGGACTCCACAGTTGTATAAGAGATTTGTGGATTCTGAGGCTCATTTGGGGATCAAGAATGATGTGTCTATGACTATAATCCAGCCACAATAATTTCAAATAGTAGTGTAAGAGATGTATATTTTTTCATTTAAATGTAATGGTTGACTCG
>CAIGRN010180718.1:0-15846 GCA_903798345.1 Fraxinus anomala | reverse complement strand
AAACATATAGATGTTAGGATGCATTTCATTAGGGATATAGGTCAAAAAGAGTCCGTATTGCTTGAAAAAATTCCTACACAATTTAATCTTGCTGATATGGGAACAAATGTACTACTTCTTACTAAATTTAAATCTTGTTTACAAATTCTAAGAATGGATACTTGGTGAATTTGTGTTTTCTACATGTACGGTTCTTCTTGGTGTAAGCACTAATATGTTTGGATGCTTATGACATTAGCATCAAGGGGGAGATTTGTTGGATGTGATGCCATTTTAGTCGTTTACATTCAACCTATGGGCTATGATGAAAACAGGCTTGGCCCAAATTGCTGGAAATGTTTTTTCAATCTACCATTGCTCAATAACTCAATATTAGATTCAGGCCCAAAAAACCTGAGCCCAAGGAATGATCCAAGTGTGCTGCTCTGGATCGTTGGATGAAGATTAGATCTATGGTGATGGCTTTGTGTGTATATACTAGCTGAACCGTCCCATTTTGTGAGATTCTTTCATTCTTTTCTGGCTCGGTGCGAGACAAACTTCTGGGTGTTTTCTCTTTCGCGATTCTGCTCGTCTCTTGTCTCTCTAATTCATTTAATTGTGAATGGATTAAAACCCCTGGTTTTAATCATTGATCTTATTGATTAAGGGGCTGTTTCGAGTGATAGATTGATGTGCTTGATCTATGTCCATTGTAGTAGCTACTTTGGGTGTATGCCTTAGGATTTGGGTGTTTTGTGACCGTTTCTATATTATACAGACGGGTACAATAAATTTGTTTCTGAACCCATTGTAAAATCGATTCTCTTGGGTGTAAATTGGTTTGATTTTCTTGGTGAATATTTGATTGCTTCCGTTGATTCTTGAGGCTCTGCTCTTTACAAGGCACATACTTATAGGTACATATGTACACACATACACACTTTTTATTTTTTATTTGTATTTATGGAAAATCCGACCATCAAATCCAATCTTCTGTGGGGTTAGGATACCCTTATATGGAACTAATAAACTAAAGTAATATAGCCTTTTTAGCTTAATTTTTGTAGCTTGTTATCAATTACAATTGATCATCTCAAAAATTATAAATAGCTTTTGACATTGAAATTGAATGGTTTTAACCATGTTCACATTTCCAAAAATTGATTGGTCTTATGATGTAGAATAAATGATTGAATGGATTGAAAAAGAATTGGACCAGAAAAAATAGTAATAGTACATGTGTGACAATTGAACTCTAATTTGGGCCATAATACCATTCTGAAGAGAGAACAACGAGAAGAGCAGAACTCACATTTGCTTCAGGATTTGAAAACTTCATTTAAGCTTTTAGTGCTACTTTTGTCATTTAGTTTATTTTCAATTATTTTCTTTTAATTTGTTTAAACTAGGTTTTCATGTAAGTAAACCCTTACATCAATAAAATTCACGAGTTTATTTTTTTTATAATTTGATGGATTTGAAATTTCGTATTCTTAAGTTTTTCGCTTGAATTCCTTGTTTTCATTGCGTCATCTTAACCGTGTTGACATTTCCATTTGCCACATACGCTTCACCATCAAATAACTCAACAAAAACAATGAAGTTATTTATGGAGACTTGATTGACATGATTATGTAAGTTTGCTGCCTTTTTTGAATTTCCATTGTAAAAATTAGTTGGACTTTTACTTAGTTTAGATAGTTTTACCACCCACAAGAAGTTGGGAGCCACTATTCTCATGGGCCACAATTACTTGTGTTATCTTGTCTGTACTCAAACTTGCATTACTTCCAAACAAGACATACACGATTGATCCCGTCTCTTTAGATTCGTGACATTTCATGCAAGAGTTTGTGTTCCGCTTATATATGTTGAAACTATACTCGTCATTGTCTTCAATCTAGACTAAATGGAAGCCAAAGTTAGTCCTATAGTCGAATTGTTATCAATTTTTGCAGCCTAATATGCTGCAACTTGGAAATAAAAAGGGCCCACTCACAGCACCTAGGGCAAGCCATTCGACTGTAATTTTCTATTTATGAGGCTGAAATTCCACCACCATACGCAAACGTTGACAATGATTACGATGATTAATGTGAAAGTTAATATCCAAAGGATTTTCTAGTCAAGAATTGCATATTAGGAGGGAAATCTATAATTTATTTTATTTGTTTTACAGTACCTTCGCTGCCCTTTTTAGAGCCATTAGATATAACACATTTTTCATAAAATTAAAGAAAATTGGAAGAATGGATATATATATACTAAATAAAACTAGAACACGGCAGTCTCAAATCTTTTATTTCACAAATCAAAACAATTAACACACGAGAGTTTGGCTTGAAACCTCACTAGCCACAACAAGTGCAACTTGAACTATGGCTTTCTCAACCTACAAGAAAGGGAAAAAAAAAGAAAAAAAGGGGAAACAAACTAAAGGCAACACCTCCAACAATGCATTATTCAACATAACACTAAGGAAGCACTAATTTTTATAAGCTTAGTTAGTCGCTTCTTAGCCTTTTACGACGATCTTCAGGTTTTTCAACTTCTTTCTTCGATGAAATTACAGCCTTCTTGTTGAGGAAATTCCTCCACTATATATCTGAGTTTTTTGGTAACCTTGTAAAACGGCCATTACCATAGTGTACTCGTCATTGTCTATAATTTATTTTATTTGTTTTACAGTATCTTCGTTGCCCCTTTTAGAGCCATTAGATATAACACATTTTTCATAAAATTAAAGAAAACTGGAATAATGGATTTATATACTAAATAGAACTGGAACACGGCAGTCCCAAATCTTTTATTTCACAAATCAAAACAATTAACACACGAGAGTTTGGCTTGAAACCTCACTGGCCACAACAAGTGCAAGTTGAACTATGGCTTTCTCAACCCACAAAAAAGGGAAAAAAAAAAAAAAATGTGAAACAAACTAAAGGCAACACCTGCAACAATGCATTATTCAACATAACACTAAGGGAGCACTAATTTTTTTAAGCTTAATTAGTCGCTTCTTAGCCTTTTACGACGATCTTCAGGTTTTTCAGCTTCTTTCTTCGCTGAAATTACAGCCTTCTTGTTGAGGAAATTCCTCAACCATGCATCTGAGTTTTTTTGGCAACCTTGTAAAATGGCCATTACCATAGTGTACTCGTCATTGTCTATAATTTATTTTATTTGTTTTACAGTGTCTTCGCTGCTCCTTTTAAAGCCATTAGATAAAACACATTTTTTATAAAATTAAAGAAAACTGGAATAATGGATATATATACTAAATAGATATGGAACACGGCAGTCCCAAAGCTTTTATTTCACAAATCAAAACAATTAACACACGAGAGTTTGGCTTGAAACCTCACTGGCCAACTCCTTTTATTTGAACACAACAAGTGCAAGTTGAAATATGGCTTTCTCAACCCACAAAAAAGAAAAAGGGAAACAAACTAAAGGCAACACCTGCAACAATGCATTATTCAACATAACGTTAAGGAAGCACTAATATTTATAAGCTTAATTAGTCGCTTCTTAGCCTTTTACGACGATCTTCAGGTTTTTCAGCTTCTTTCTTCGATGAATTTCCCACCTTCTTGCTGAGGAAATTCCTCCACCATACAGCTGAGTGTTTTGGCAACCTTGTAAAACGGCCATTACCATAGTGTACATAAAAAATACCAAATCTGACACTAAATCCTGCGGCCCATTCAAAATTGTCAAACAAAGACCATATGAAGTAGCCCTTGAGCTTTACTCCATTTCCTTTTCCATCCGGGCCGCTGGAAAGGAAAAAACAAAATCATGAACATGAATTGAGTTAACAAAATGTAATAAATGCATTCATAATTAATTAATTTGGACAACAAATTAATTTAGTTAATTACTCCATTGCTTTCTTAAGGTAGCAGAGATGATCATGGTGATACTGAATCCTCATCTCATCTGAAAGAGCCTGTGTAGATGTTAGGGAGTTATCGTTCTTTTCGTCGACCCCTACAAGAATCGTGGAGAAATTATTTTCACCAAAATAATTTAGTCAACAATACAATAGATGTCTTTTTATATAATTATAACTGACATATTAATAAATTAACACAACTATTTACCATTCTCTGTAATATAAATGATTGGGTCATTGTATGATTCCTTCATAAACAACATCAGCTTGTAAATTCCCCATGGAACTATGTGCAACCATTCAGAACCAGCCTGAACAAAAGAAGATTCTATTTACTTTATATATTTTTTATAAGCATAATAAGCAATAAATTAAGCCATAGGAAGTATTTAATTCATCGTGGCTATGATATTAGACACGACTATGTATTTCTATAAGGTGTTGAAGTTGTACTCCCATAAGCCGTTAAAGGCATACCTGTGGACCAATTAGCGCCTTATTACGTTCAACTGAAAAAAAGGGGGGAATAATTAGTATCATGTTCCATATTTTGTCTAATTAACTTGTGATGATAAACACTTCAACTATACCAATAAAAAGTCTTAATACTTACATGATTGCGCATAGTGTGCATCCGTGAGGTAACTTCCACGTGTCTGCTTTTTTGGATCATTGGAAGCATAACAAGTCGTGTAATAGTTTATGCCTAAAAAGTCATAGGATCCTTTCACTAGCTTTTCCTCTTTTTCTGAAAATTTTGGAAGACGTTCACCGACATTTGTTATCATACTTTCTGGATAGTCTCCACTTACTATCGGTTCTACAAACCTTCAAAAGACAAAAATATAAAAAAGAAAATTAGAATTATTTTAGTTTGGGTTTGTTGAATACCGAATTGAATAGAAAAATATGTCACCGCTCTCTAATTATTTTAACTTTTGGATGAAGTCAGTGAATACAATCAGCACAAAATCATAAAAAAAAAAAAGGTGCAACAATGAATTAGGAAGAAAGTAATTTGGATGATTGTTGTCAAGATATTGAGTTACCATCCAAGCATAAAATCAATAGCCCTATTAGCAGCATCTTGATCTTCTTTAGAATCAGTAAGAGGCTCAAACCATTGACTGTTATTTGTGATCCCTATCTTACCTCCTTGACTTTCCTGTACGTACAAAAGTATCTTTTTGTGTAAACTATATATTTAAAAGTATTATACAAACACGTATATATGCTTAAAATTACTTATGAAGAAACCTGATAATTTCTCCTATATATATCCACCGCATAAGCATGAGAAAGTATCAAATTGTGTGCAACAATATACGGTTCTGTGCCGGAATCTCCATTCTTGCGAATAATTTGAGATCTAAAAGCACATCTATGAAGAGTGGAATGCAGTTTAGCCTCTCCTGTAGTAGTTGGAGCTTGACCGCGATTAGGAGGGAAAGTACCAGCCGCATATCCACAAACACTATAGGACCATGGCTCATTCAGTGTTATCCAATATTTCACTCGATCACCAAATTCCCAGAAGCAAATCTCAGCATATTCACCAAAATCCTTCCTATAATATAGATACTCCGTAAATTTCTTAAATATCTTAATAGTAAATGTGCCATGGGATGCAAGATTGAGTTACTCACACAACTTTGGCACTTAGGAAGCCACCATACTCTTCTTCCAAACATTGGGGAATATCCCAATGAAAGATAGTTGCATATGGTTCAATTTCTGCACAAAAAAATAAAAAATAAAATCACTAATAATATCTTCAGTAAATTTATATGTAAGATGAAAATGATTGCAGAAAAGCTTATATATCAAATATTGGAACTGAATTCCAATTGTGAATTATGCAAATAAAAGTCGTTAAAGAAACAATAAATACATGAATTATGTAATTGACTCTAACCTGCTGCTAAGAGTGCGTCAATGAGATCGTTATAGAATTTAATTCCTTCTGTGCATAAACCAGTACATAGTCTCCCTCCTAATACACCAAGATAGAACCCAAATTAAAATAATACTTTGATTCGCATTTAATAGAACATCAATATGATGCACAAATTCTATTTTTCTAAGGTCAAATTAACGTGCCTGGCAAGATTCTAGACCATGCAATTGAAAATCTGTATGAAGTCAAACCCAATTTCTTCATCAAAGCCACATCTTCCTGCAAATTATTAAATATGATCAATACAAAATGCTCGAAAATGTTCTAGAGTAGAAACAATATTGTCTTGTGTTGTCTTATGAGTGAACGGAATATGAAAATGTTGATACAGAAATTAACAAGCGGAAACATTTTCATTTAAAATAAGCAAAATGATGGGAAAATTAGAAGAATTGTATTTCATTTCCTTTATAACCTTTGTGTCCATGTTTAGTACGAAGTGAAAACAGGTTTTAGTGGACAATACAATGAAAAAGAGCAATAGATAATAGAATTTAGTTTAACCTTTTTATTTATTTATTTATTTATTTTCTCATCTAATTTAATCCAATGTGCCAATCGTTACATAATAATAAAAATTGCTGAAGTATACCCGGAACATATTATAGTGATCAATAGCAACACAGCCATTACCACCCTCGGAAATACCACCTGCCAATCCAATAAATTGACATGTAACACACATATATACGTGATTTTGTGTCTGTATATTATATATATACACATGAGAAGACTGAAAAAAGGGAAGAGACCAGGTTGTTTCTGTGTGAAAACATCCCAATTACTCATGCCTTTACTTCCTGCATTCCATGCACCTTCAATCTGCATAATTATAAGAACCAGAAAACAAATTATGCAAAAGCCAGTTCTTCGCAAATTACATGAGTCTCACAAAAGTATAATAAATATTATGAATTCATTGTATTAGAACTCAAATACTCGCGCACTTGAAAATAAATATGTACGTGGTGGCACATATACCTGATAAGCTGAAGTAGCAGCGCCAAATGCAAAATCGGGGGGAAAATCAGCACGCGTGATCTTGCTTGGGAGGATATTGCCTGCCTGGCCATTGACAGGAGATTCATCGGCGCTAGTAATCATCAGTAAGTGGTTTTGGGAATCCATTGCTACAAATGAAGATTTAGGTGCATTTTGCAGTAGTGTAAGTTGGCCTATTTATAGGGAATTCTGATCAGTAAATGGCACGTGCTATAATGAAATTGCTTCTTTGTCATAAGTTTTACCATGGAATTGTTGGATAATAATATTCACAGGGACCAGTTAATTTTGTTTCTTTTGGTTGATCATTAAATTTTTATAAAATATCTAGACTTTTAAATATAGACAAGAGTTTTTATGATTAATTATGGCCTAATCCCATGTATTTATTGTTTGTTGGGCGAAACTCAATGAATTGATGTGAAACTAGAAGAAAGACGCGAAAATTTCAGCAAAAATGGTGATTTCCAAAGTTTGGGGATCAAATTGTAAATATTCAATAGTTGATTCGGACCACGAACCTATGATTGAAAGTTCTATGGAGTCAATTGGATGAGAGTAGAAGACTATGGAAGTAAATATATATATGCATGGTATAAATCTCTCGCTTGAGCACCATACACGCAGTGATGGTATAAATATCTCGTATGAGTGCCATACACGCAGTGTCTAAGCGTTGTCGCTAACAAGTGGTATCAAAGCATACATAATTCTTGATAATTTGCTAACACGGGGGATGGTTTTCCGTTATTCTTCTTGTAATAATATAGAAATCATGCTAGGCTATATCATTATTTTTATTGGACAAAAAGAAACCCTTTATTTATTTTCGATGAGAATAGACTTGAAGATAGAAATAAAAGATAAATACAAATCTAGTACACAGTGGTTTAGTTTTCATTACATGTTAGGAAAAATTGCTGTATCAGTTGGAAATGTACACGTTCCATTTCAATTCTCAACCTTTAACAGGGGTATTCAAGGATCCATTGGCTATAGTAATCATCACGAAGTTGATTTTGATATCCATTATCATAAACGAAAATTTAGGTACACTTTGGAGTAGTGTAAGCCTATTTAGAGGGAATTCTGATTGGGAAGGAGCAGGTACAAGAATCAAATCTTAAATTTTCCCATTGAGTAGTTGGATAAGTAGTTACAAAATAAGTATTCACATGGGACGAATTAATTTTGTTTTGGTTGGTTGGTTTGATGATTAAATTTCATCCACCCCCACCCCACCCCACCCCACCCCTAAAAATACAATCCACCCATCCAAACCATCTCCTTCTTCCCCATCTCCATACAACCCCATTGCAACAATCTCTCGCAAGAAATATTATACATCTGAAGAGAAATCGGAAAACTGTTCAAAATCGAAAGAAAAAGAAAAAGCACAAAAACCATCAAAATTCAAAAAGTTAAAATCAAAGCTTTGGTAATTGCTTCGTTGCCTGGATTATGGTGATGTAGTGGCCAATATATTAAGCTCCATTATTCAACCCAGTAACTGGCAGCAATAAAGTATTCTTAGACTTTTTTCAATAAATTTTTATTCTATACTCATTTTCTTCTCTCTGTCCGTAATGCTAGATTTAATCCAATTTTTTCAGTCTGGAAGAGACCCTCGTCTGTGATTGTTAGTGCATGAAAGCATAGGTGATATCTCTGTGTTTTTTCATCTTGATTTGCTTGAAAAGTTCTCTTAATTTTTGGGTCTGATATTGCTAAAATATATTCGTATTTACGTGCTCTTTAGACGGGCTTTTTCAAGATTTTGCTTTTCTGAGATATAGATCTCTGATTTCAGTTTTTTTTATCAACTTGTAATTATTCATCATGATTCAGATGCTTTTGTGTTATAGGTCAAACATTTCTTCGCATTTGTTTATTTTCTTCATTATTTATGCATAAAATAGGTCGATATCTTGTGGATTTAATTTGATTTTTAGTTCTCTGAGTCTCTGGTAGTTATCATTGTCACCCTTCTGTTGTAATAGGGTTGTATGGAGATGGGGGAAGAATGAGATGTTTTGGATGGGTGGGTTGTATTTTCAGGGGTGGGGTGGCGTAGGGGTGGATGAGATTTGGAAGAAGGTGAATAGTGTTACATTTTTTTTTTATTTTCCTTTTTTTTTTTAATATTAAAATTATGAAGTTACCATTTTGCTATTTGTTGATTTGGTCAAAATGATTTTTTGGAGTCAACTAATAGTCAAAGTAACAGTTTCCATCCATTTGGATTCGAGCTGCGAATTTTTTGAAGGTTTGGTACTCACGATAGTACAAATGGAAGGTTTGGGCAAAATTTGCTACTAAGTGAAATGTTTGGTATCGTGACTGTAATTTTTCCTAAATATAATATTTAAATATTAAAAGAGAGCACAAAGTTATTAAAAGTGAAATAACGTGGTTCGACCCAAACTATACATTGGGGGGAGGGGAGGATGAATAAGTGATTATGCGGAATTAAAACTTAATAATTAATTAGCAACAAATCACTATTAATTATCTTTAGATGGTTAATCAAACAGTCCAATTTTTGTATGTTGAAATATCGCAATTATATGAAAGTAATAAAAAAAACACAAGGAATGATCACGGAGAAACCCTAATTGGATAAAAACTCCGGGTACTTTGCTAATCAACAATCAACTATAAACGAATTAAAACTTAGAGTCCGCTAGACTCGACAACCCCTAGTACTTTCTGACCTCTTGACTGCAATGTTCACAGCTCTCTTGAATGTCATGCTCCTTCACCAACTCCTAGCTACAGTTTTCAAAGTCCTCCTAGATTGTGCGCTCCTGTACCAACTATCGACTTTACGAATTCGTCTATCTCTATGGATCAACAAAGAACTCCGCGTTCTCCACCAACTGAAACTCCAGTCACCTTCCCTTGATCTTCAGCACTTTGACAGATGTATATGAAGTAGCAATTTGGTATTTGGATTATGAATTTGATATTTTCACCCTTAAGAACAAATCACAGCATAAAGGTTGACAGCTTATTTGATGAAAAAGATATGGAGAGTATGTGTTTTCTTGTTGTTCAATCTTGAAAAAAATCGTTCAGAGGCGTTTTGATACTTATACTATAGGTTAAGAAATGAATGAGGCGGATAAAAAGTCTTAAAAATGCGAATTAAAATTCTTCGGATAACCCTGTAGCTCAAGTGAAAGTTGGGCGACAAGCTACGGTGTGTTGTTTGAGGGAAGTCATGGCGACAGGTTAGCGACAATGTTTCTGTTTCTGCTGCTTGAGTCAAGTCATGACGACGGTCTAGCGAAATTTCGCCATTTTTCCTTCTTTTCTATTCTCGAACCCTAAATCTAATACAACTCAATTTCTAAAAATTGCAACTTACTCCTTAACTTTTACAACATATTAAATATAGTCCATTTTGTTTACAGACTTGCTAATTACATCAAAACCTAACAAACTCCCATTTTGACATTCCGTGACAAAACTACAAATCTAAAATAATGATAGTAAAATAAAATAGACTCAAAACACCTACTAATATCAAATCAACTGTCTTGACTGAACTATGCTTTTTTTTTCCTAAATCTGTTTCCTGAAACAAACAAGTCAATACCCAGTGTGAATACACGTGAAAAAATAATATGAATAAACATAATTCAAACAGTTAATCATTATTCATACCAGCTAAAAATTAGATGCATTAAATCATACCAGCTAAATTAATATATAATATCAATGTAAACTAACATACCAAAATAAACATTGATATTACTAAAATCAAAACTTAATAAACAGTTAATCATTAGTCATACTAGCTAAAAATTAGATGCATTAAATCATACAAGTTAAATTAAGATGCAAAATCAATGTAAACCAATATACCAAAGAAACATTGACATTACTGAATATCAAAACTTAATCTACCTGAAGCAAAAAAATTATATACTTTTTGATCAAAACTTTTGAAGTACATCAAAATATAACATCAAAATATCTACTACTACTCCCCCTTTTTGTCACAAATGACAAAGAACCGAGAATTAACATACAATAACCAAAAATACAGTTGTTAGCATGTATAAGTACAAGCAATGGACAATAATCCTTCCTACATACGTAACTCAAGTTAACATGGAGTAAATTATATAAGTGATCCATATGTGTAAAGTGTCACTAATCCGTTGGAAGTAAGACTCCAAATCTTAATTTTGTGAGAAAGGACATGCTAAACACCACTGCCTATAAGTTTATTCACATACTTATGAAAGTCAAACCATTAAAGCACATTAAAAAAACTCATTTTGTATGAAAATTTTCTTTTTTCCTCCCTGAACTTGAGCATATATTTTTTATTTTTTTATTTCATATCTTTTAATATTCAAAGCTCATAATTATTTTTCTCATCTTAAGTGCATATTTTTCTCCATAAGCGACTAAAATGACCCATGTAGCGAGTTTTAAGTCGATTAACCCAAGTCAGTTGACCATACGCACCAGGTTATGAGAAACCCCACATGCTTAGTTGCTTGAGTCAAATAGGCTTCAAAAAAGAACATAAGATATTGAGAGTTTTATTATTGGGGATAAACTTGAGCTCAGGAATAACAAATAAGGTCTATTCATGTTCGAAGTCATCTTACCAATACGTGATTTCCATCCTAAATCTCACACACGAGGTAGTGTCCTGCTAATAATATCATAGTGTGTGCAATGCAGATGGTACATAATATATCTATACTAAGTACTCTATAAATAACCTAAATCAACAATGAAAACTATGTTATAGCTCATCGATTAAACTCATGCTTGATCACAACAAACAAAATCAAGTATATTGTATATTATGTTGTAAAAGAACACTTTCTTTCATTTTTATTTTCAAAGTTTTCATTTTTTCATTTTTTATTTATTTTAAAGTATGAATGCACAAAGCAAAAAAAAAAAAAGGTAAAGAAATATAAAAAAAAGGCATGAGTTTTCTACATAGAAAACAAATAAACAAATATGATGCATGCAAAAAATCAATCTCATCCCTTCATTCATCACTAAGAGCATCTTCAACTTTCTTAGGCTCAATCTCAGACACATAATTAGCAAATGTCAGGTTGTTTAAAACCCTCTTACGAAGTCTCATCCCTTCATCTAAATCTCCAATAATATTTACCGTAGGATGATTAGACTTAACTCTAGACGAAGGTTCCTTAGGCGGTCTAGGTATATTATACAATATTAGGTAGCATATTTTTTATGTCACTTGATTAAAGTGAACAAATTGGAAGGAATGACACAATAAACAACTTGGTGGTACTGTTTGGATAGATTGAATTCAGTATTCGAGCGAATTTTTCCCGTCATGAAAACTACTAGTCCTAAGTTAAGGGCAATCTTGTTGATATGCTCTCATTTGAAGCTCTTTAATGCATCACCAAGCTTTATCTATATGTGAATTAATTGATTTCTCCTTTTCTGATGTAGTTCTTGACATAAGGGTATATCATTCTCCCTTTTGTACATACAGTTAAGGATAGTGCGAAAGACCCTCTCCCGGCATAGCTTCTCTCGTTGATATGAAATCTTAAGACACAACTTTCATACATATTGTTAGGTTTTTAGTGTTGGCGATTCTATGGACAAATGACTAATTTGTAACATGCTGTAAAAGTCAAGAACCTAAGGTGAAATTTGTACAAGTTGGGTTATGAGGTCTAGGGTTTGAGCATAAAAAAAAGAAAAACACGGCGCTGTATTTTTGCTAACCTATCGCTTGGACACTGCACGATCGACAAAAATAGAATGTCTGTCACCCGCCTGTCATTGCTGAGCTATCGCTCGAGCGACATTGTGTCTCTTGCCTATCGCCAGCTTCTCGCTCGAGCGACAGGTCTATTCGAAAAATCCAAATTACAGTTTTGAAGTATTTTTTCGACCCATTAAACTTAATTACCCTCTCTATAGATTCCAAAGCCTATGAACGAATTATTATGTGGTTGATTATTATTCTTTTGTCTCATATCATTCTTTAGATATCCAAGAACACATTCTATCTTTGTGATTTATTCTTTTTATTTTTGAGATCGTTCAACCACACTTTGGGAAAACATCAAATTGAAAAATTCAAAACACATACTTCCTAAACATCCTAAGGAAGGTACTTTCTCAGTTGAACTTCAAAGGCTGCTGGAGGTTTATAGAGGTTGGACTACAAGTACAGGAAAAGTACAAGAACAGGGAGTTATTGGAATTCCACTTGGAAGAGACAATTGCAGAAGATCGGGAGTTGGTGGGCTCAACTGATCTTGGAGGTTACAGGAATTAGATCGGGAATCTAGTGGAGTTGGCTAGACAGTATCTTATTATAAATCCGTATTGTCTATAGTGGAGGTAACTGACTTGGTCCCAAAGTTTTTACTCAGTTGGATTTCTCCATTATCAATATTGGTGTTATTTATTGCTTTCTTATTAGAAACTACATCAATTCAACTTAGGATAATTGAATTGTTTGTTTAACCACCTAAAAACAATTAAAAGTGACTTGTTGCTTATTAATTGTATAATTCCACACGTAAGATCAAACTTGGTTAGTAAACTATGAAAATTTCAATTGGTTTCAGAGCCTAAATTCTAGTCTTGACCTTATATTTCTAGATGAGTAATTCATTATTCGTCGAGCCATATTTTGATCGCAATAATTATGCTTATTGGAATGTTAGAATGAGAGCTTTCCTAAAATCTATGGATGAGCGAATTTGGTTAAGTGTGGTTAATGGTTAGACTGCACCTAATTCTACGGTTAATAATGAACTTATCCCCACTTCCATTGCGAATTGGACTAGGGTGAATTTAGAAGAATGTAATTGGAACAGTAAAGCCTTACATGCCTTATTTATGACGGTATCCCCAGAAGAGTTTAGAAAAGTGTCCATGTGTGAGGTAGTCAAAGAGGTTTGAGATATTCTACAGACCATATATGAGGGAACTCGAGTTGTTAAGAACTTAAAATTGCAAATGCTGACCACTAGGCTTGAAAAGATTATGATGAAAGAGAATGACACTTTTGATGAGTCTTATGTGAGCTTAAACAATATAGTGAATTTTAGTTTTAACCTAAGCGAGAGAATCCCACAACCTAAAATTGTAAGAAAAATTCTTAGATCTTTACTGAAAGGTTTAGGCCTAAATTCAGGGCTATAGAAGAGAGCAAGGACTTAGATTCAACTAAGATTGAGGAGTTGATTAGATCTCACTAGATTTATGAACTTACGTTAGCTAAATCCACAAACGATAAGTCACTGGCCTTAAATATTATGAGGAATAGCTATAGAGAGTCATTGGATTCAGATTCTCCTAGTGAAGAGGAGTTAGCTTACCTACCTAAAAAATTTTGAAAAATGTTTAGGAATAAACAGAAACCTAAAGAGAGACAACGATGTAATTCCAGTGAGTCTAGAAGGCAATCTCAATCTGTGAGGTGTCATAACTGTTGAGGTTATGGTCATATTCGGAGTGGGTGTCCTAGCAGTATGAGAGATTCGAGTAAGGCTATGAGTGCTACTCTCATTGATCATGAGTCTAATTTAGACAATCAGAGTGAGAAATCCATTCGTGAGGAAAGTGAAATATATATTGCTTTTACTACTAGAATTATGAATGAATCTGATAAGGGGAGTGAGAAGGTTGAGAACGTAAGTAGTAGTGAGAATTCAGAAGAAGATTCTGATAGTGATGAAGATATCTATGAGGCTTATGATAAGATGTATGAAAAGAGTCTTAAGATTCTAACTAAAAAATAAAGCATTAAGTACGAGAGTCACGGCTTTTGAGTCAAAAAATGAGAAATTCATAACGTACATTCAGGAATCTACCTCTACCCTGAGTGAGTTGAAATCCATGAATGAATCTTTAAATACTCGGGTTAGGAATTTCAGTAATGAGCTTGAGAAGATCTCTAGGAGAGCTAATGAGCTGCAAGTTGAAAAGGAAACCTTAGAAATCCAGGTTAAAAATCTTCTGAGGGATCTAGAGTATTCCAAGTCTCAACTTCTTGCCTTTCCCGTGGTTTTGTGAAACTAGATAACGTTCTGGGAATGAGGAAGCCTGTTGGTAATAAGGAATGTCTAGGATATAATAAAAATGATCATAATGTTGCTGGTACATTCAAGATCACATTTGTCCCTGCCATTGACCAACTCAAACATGTGCCTAACCTCGATCTTAAAGATAAGGGATTTGTTAGACAGATGCCTACTAGATAACATAGGACCTACCAACCTAGGAATAGATATCAACGGTCTCATAAATTTGGTCATAGGTTAATCCCTACATATTTTTATTGTGGTGAGATAGGACACATAAAGTTTAGGTATCATCATTTCCTGAACAGAAATAAAAATCGAAACTTAAATAGAAATAAGAATTGGAAATTTTTTGGTCAGATTAACTTTCTTACTAATCAAGTGAGTCAATTGACCAAGTTAATGACACAGATGAATAGACATATTTCTGTCACTAGGTAAGTTTAGGTAAAGAAAAGTGATCTGAAAATTTTTGAACTATATCACGGTTCTCTTAAAGATAAGAACATTTGCATACCTAACTGATTAGGTATTTTTGGTGCATGCTCATGTTTTATCATTGTGTGATATTGATTTATGTATGCATCATATTTGTTTTCTAGGTAGAAAGCTCATGCATATTATTTATTTATTATTCTTTTATTGTGTTTGATATTTTATTTTGTGTGTTTAGTGTATTCATGTTTTAAAATTTAAAAAAAAAAAATTGAAAAATGATGGAAATTTTTACTACAGCATGATATATAACATTCTTGAATTTATATGTTGTAATCATGCATGTGATTTAATCGATGAGCCGTAACATAGTTTCCATTACTCACTTCGGTTATTTTTGGAGTACTTTGTATATGTGTCTTCATCTACCATCTGTACTGCACATACTATGATATTATTAGTGAGACTCTACCATATGTGTGAGATTTTGGATGACAGTCACATGTTAGTAA
>CAIGRN010180717.1:0-18964 GCA_903798345.1 Fraxinus anomala | reverse complement strand
TATGTTGAAAATATCCAACATAGAATATAGACGTGTCAGCTTTTGAAATAGAAAAATCCTAGGCAAGAAGAAATGAAATTTAATTTATGAAATTGACCAAATCAATTTCACTTTTATACACAGTTTTTTAATTTGAGGGGGTAATAAATTTCGATTACTAATTTGAAATATCAGCCTTGAGAATTAAAGTGAATAATCGGGAAAATGTTCGTCATGTGGTATTCGTAACCTATTTAATATGCATGATCATGACCTCAAGAGCTCAATATTTCGACATTTAATGTTGAATTAATATTGTGATATGATCACATAGGAATGTTGAGAGAATTTATATATATTTGAAAAATGACATTTTGGTCTTTTATCTTATTTCGAATATTAGACTTGTTATATGGTGTAATACGTAAGAACAATGAGTCGGGTGAAATAATTATTGTCTATGCATAGTTTCAATAATTTCAATTAGATTGAGAGTCAAATCTCGATCTTTTAGTGAAATAGAATACAATTAATAAAATATCTCGATCAATCAAAAGTTAATGGGGTCAAGATTAACTTATTGGAGCTTAATTTAAGGAAAAATTACAATTTCATCCCAAACCTTCACTTTTACTTCGTAGCAATTTTTACCCTAACCTTTCATTTGTGACGCTCACAATCCCAAACCTTTTAATTGTTTACAACGACGTTTGATAGGTACATATGAAAAGGTTTGAGACCGCGGGTTCCATAAATGAAAGATCATGCTAAAAATTGCAACAAAGTAAAATATTTGAAACCCAGTGCAAATTATTCTATTATAATTGATTAATTTTGTTGTACTCAACACACATAATTTCTCTTTTTAAGTGCTGAGTTTTTCAAGAACACAGGAAAAAGGTCAAATTATTTGAAGTTGGGGTAANCCCAGTGCAAATTATTCTATTATAATTGATTAATTTTGTTGTACTCAACACACGTAATTTCTCTTTTTAAGTGCTGAGTTTTTCAAGAACACAGGAAAAATGTCAAATTATTTGAAGTTGGGGTAAAGTCAGAGCTAGACTAAAAAAATTTAAATATAAAATAATTTATATGAAAATAAAGAATTGGACTAGTGGCTAGCATTAGTGCAGACAGCCTCTACCAAATCCACTCTCAGTTGGAAGGTGGAATAAAGAATATCATTGCGAATATTTTTTTGTTATACAAAATTATTACATTGTTTTTTATTTACAATTTAAATAAAATCCCATTTTTCCAACAAACGAAACATAAACAATTTGGGTCTTGATGGCCAATGGATTGTGGCCTCACCTTCCTACCAAGGGAAACTTGGTCTTTTTTCACTTGATTTTAAGATATGATAAAGCAATCAAGTAGCTTAATATATTTTTTTTATTTTATTTTAACGTAACATTTTCGATTTTCATCACTTAAAAATCCAATCACACAATTTTAAATGAGTAATGCTAGCTTATTATTACGAGCAATAGAATTACTACAAAAAATTAAATGCCTCAAATGACAAAATATCACATAAGATGACTACTGCGTGCAGTTGCTGACTATGAATAATATTATTCATTCTAAATAGGTGGGAATCAAAAACCTTCCTTTCGAAAATTGAAAAATTAAGGGGGAGAGTCAAATATCTTAACTCCACAAGTTGAAAAAGGAATAAAAAGTTGAATTGCGTGCACACAATTTGTCTATGTTTGACCCTCGTTCTGAAATATTCATTTTTTAAAATTCATTTTTAATTACAAATTTTATAAGTCTCACAATTTTTATTAATTTTTAATCGCACATCTCATCTATTTTTATTAAAATTTATTAAAAAAATTCATTTTTAGCTTCACCAAACAGATGCTTAACTAATAAAGCGTGTGAAATAGCATTTCTGGTTGATTAAAACCAAACAAGAAAATAAAGCCAAAATTTTTTTAAAACAATTCCTCAGTCACAGCCATTTTGTAATTTGTGTACTTTCTCCCATCATCTCAACTTCACTTTCAGACTTGTTCTTTCAGAAGCTCTAAGTTTCTGTCTCTGTCCTCCTGCGTATACATATACATATATGAATGATTTCTGGGCGATATCTCTAATGTCTGTCTGTCCGTCCACTTTTGGGTAACTGTGAATTTAATCGTTGATTTTGATGATTGATGTCATATATGGTTTCAGGGTGAATTTTCTTTTCTTCTTTTTACATCTATTTGCTAATTGGTTTAATTTTACTTTTAGACTGTGTCTAGTGCTTTTTTCGCATGGAAAATCGTCCATCTTTTATAATTAAAAGGAAGCCCATTTTAATTAATTTTTTTGCCATCATTTTTTGTGAATAGTCAAGATATGAGCACCCTTTAATCGGAGTTTTTTCAACTGAAAATAGGCAAAAGAAATAAGTGAAATTATATATATAGTAGGTATATCTTTTACTACGTTTTATACATTTTTGAGGCTTTTCATTTGATTCATCTATTGGGTTGACTGTTGAGTGTGTATATTAGAAAATAAGGGAGTAGTTGAAAAAATTCTTATAGAACAAAAAAAAAAAAAAAACACTAAGTTAAAAGTGTTAAACTAAGAACCGGAAAAAAACACCACGCCATTTGCTTTAAAGCCTAACTAGATTATTTTTTTCTTCATATTTAAATTGGAAATCATACAATGGTTTAATGTTTTTATGATGTCTAATTGTTTATCTCGGTATCCTCTCCCTCTCCCCCTCCTCTAGCAACTTGCACGATGCTTTTTAACTTCGATATCGCAGTTTGTAGGAGCCTGATAGAGAATTTGGTTTACAGTTTTGCTACAGTTACATCATTGACAGCTTTGTTTACGTTCCATGATGTGGCACATAGTTTTGTCATTGATTTCAACGACACTTAAAACAATCAATGACATCGATTTTGCCACATCAAACAATGTTAAACTAGTTGTACTACAGTACTGACATTGTTTTTTGGTCCAGAAAGGGAAAGATACTCTTCATGTTTGTGGGAGCTTGATGATTTAGTCTCTTCAAGCGCTAACGAACTTTTAGCGATAGAGGGCTCTAGAATAAACACGGATAAATGGAGGAGATTCAGTTGTATACCAACTTGGATGATGTCATTTGTCCCATATGCCTGAACTTTCCGCATAACGGTGTTCTCCTCCAATGCACGTCACATGGAAAAGGATGTCAGCCTTTTGTATGCGACACTGACCATTTGCACTCAAACTGTCTGGACCGTTTCAAACATGCAAATGGAATGTTATCTGGTTCACGATCACCAACTTCTGCTGAGAATTTGAATTCGGGATTCAACAGTAAACCAGCCTGTCCCTTGTGTAGAGGAGAAGTTACTAGATGGGTTGTTGTTGAAAATGCTCGTATACATTTGGACGAGAAGAAACGTTGTTGTGAAGAGGAAAAATGTTCATTTATAGGAACATACTTGGAACTTAAAAAACATGCGCAATTAGAGCATCCCCATGCACGCCCTTCGAAAATTGATCCTGCACGCCAGCTTGATTGGGAAAATTTCCAGCAATCTTCTGAGATCATAGACGTTTTAAGCACTATACATTCAGAAGTCCCACGGGGTGTTGTTTTGGGTGATTATGTGATAGAATATGGGGATAACTCTGACGATGAATTTGATGACTTCCATGGGGATGAAGGAAACTGGTGGACATCTTGCATATTGTATCAGGTATTTGAAAAATTTAGAAAATCTAGGAACAGAAGAAGGTCAAGAGTGAGGGATTCCAGAAGAGGAAGCCTCCGTTTGAGTTATGACACTTCTAACTCTGACGAGGGTTCTGTATCATCTGTAGAACATGCAGAATATAGAGCAGATGAGACTGATGATGAGTTTGTGAGTGCAAGTGAACTCTCAAGGTAGACAGCTGGTCTTCAAAGTTGAGTTACTGTGTACATGCTACCTAGGTTTCCTTTCACTAATGATGTATTGTTCAATTATTCTCGTATATATGATTTCTAATCTTTTGATGTTATTTTTTTCATTCGCTGTATCTAGATATATATAATACCACCCAAGAAATGAGAATGCAAATTAGATTCTCAACATTTAAAAATAACTTAACGAGCAATCAACAAAAATAGTTGCAGGCTTTTACTAATATCTCAACACTGGTGGTTCTTGGTGCTGGTGATGTATCTATTAATGATATTGCTATAGATAATTTTGTTTCTGTTTTTCACTATATATTGAAGTGATATATCAGTTGATTGATAACATGGAAATTTTATTCTCAAGATTGTCCCATAGCACATGGATCTGAAAATGCGTATAACTATGTGCATCTCTTCTTAGTTTTGGCATTTGCGATATAATGCTTGAGGCAGCAGTGCTGGGACTATTATTTCAGTGAAAAGTTTCTCAGTTGATATACTTGTTAAAAATAGTCGTTAGCTTTTACTAAAATCCCAAAATTGGGGGTTCAAGGTGTGGCAACATGTCCTGATACTTGTTTGATATCACCTTAATATAATTTTTAACTTTTTATTCGTAAATACTGAGTGATATTGCAGTTGATGGGTAAAACAGAATATATATTGTCATGATTGTCCGTAACACCTGGATTTTGAAACATGTCTAATTATGTTATATCTCTCATTTTCTCTGGGCATTTGAAATTTAAATGCATGATTCAGCCGTTATTCTTATTTATCATCGTGTGCCTAAGTGTAACATTGACCCCCACACCCCCAATGTCTGGAAACTGCAGGGAATCAACTAGTATTTGAGTGAAATATTCTTGGCTGTTGTACATGTTAAAATTTGTTTCTATGTTGGCCTGCCAAGAATTTTCAAAAAAGGTTAGATCTTCTTCATTATGGTTTCTATTTTTGTGTATTCCGACTATATACTGTAATGTTTTTTGACTTGACAGAATCATTATAACTTAATGAAACTGTTCAAAATAAGGAAGTATTCATGTGATCTTTGTTATTATCATATTTTCAAGATCTCGTTTGACTAAAGACAGGGATTTCTAGCTTGAGAATCTCACTCACGAGAACAGATTAAAGTGACTTGGCTGTCTTTTCTGACTCCGATTTTGCGTAACCATGATTACTAATTTTGAATTTGAAATCTCTCATTAAAATATCACACTGAGCAAAGTTCTTTGCTTTAAGTTGCAAATTATTCTAATTTTGATTTCCATGTGCTGAATTTTAGGCATTGCAGTTCTCGAAGGCGCCATTCGCGCTTCTATGACAATTAGGTAGGCCATGTCCAGGATGCCTTACATTCTCCTTTTTTGCAGTATTATTTCACTTTGAATGGCTTTTGGTTATAATAACTTGTTCAAATTATTAAATCACTTTGTAGGTATCACCTTTTCGATTTTTTATGTCATAGTTCCCCATCGAACTTCAAAATTATAAGCAATTGCCTGTATATAATTGTATTTGTAGCCTTGAAACTGTTGTTTATATCTTATCACAATCTTGCATATTTTTTGTGTGACAGAATAGACTGTAGCCGTGGAATGGCAGGGAAGCTTTTAACAATGTTAGATGAAGGAAACTTGTGGGGGTGTATGTTTGGTGCTGCTGATGATGCATAGAGTTGTATATAATTATGTATTTGCTAAGATTTTCTTTTTCTTTTTACTATTTGTTCAGTTTTCTCTCCCTTGTTTTCTTCATTACTGGAGAAGGACTTGACATTGGACACTGAATATTTTGTTGGGAGAATGCTATTGATATTTTGATGATCAGGTCAAATTCGACAGTTATTGAATCTTAGTATTGTTATTGATCCAATTTCATTTATGCCGGTGTGTCGTCCATGCACCAACTTGGATGTCCGTCGTGTATAATTATCACGTACGTGCGACCTTGACCTGGATATTTATTGCCTTGCATCTGTGTTGGACTTGCAGAAGCTCGAGAGGCCGAGCTTCTTGATTTGAACTTGCAAGCCGGCTTGGGTTTGGTTCAACTTCTGGCTAGATACGACACTTAAAACAGAGCTTGCCAGACCTGCCGGACTGCCTCAAAACCGGGCTAGATGCATCTTGTTTGTTGTGAAATCAAAAGTGTCCTACTCGACAGGCTCGAGTTCAGAAACAACTGAGTCTCATATTTGATGGAGTTGGTATAAATAACGCAGCATGAATCAGATCCTTAATATCAAAACTTTCAATACATGGACACTTCAATCTCAATAATTATTAAAGTTTATCCACTATCAAAAACTAAAGGATGTCACACAAATCTAAACAATATATAAATAAAAGTTTTCTCAAGATGCTAAAGACTAATATGGTACATTATTGGGAAGGTTGCGGATAACGTTACTCTTCATACCAATCTTAGAGCGCATAGCCTCGACCCCAGATTTAGTCATCGCCTTCATTACTTTCAACCTAACCATGTGCTCCCTTGACTGGACAGTTGCCAGACCCATGCTCTTGTACCTGAAGAAGAAAACACATTTTCAACGAGTCACACCAGAGATGAAAAGTGAAGGGGGTCAGAGGTGGAGAACTAGGGGCCTTATTAAGAGACTCAAAACTCTTCTGAGAAACAAGTGCTTATGTACCTTGAGGCTAGTGCAGCAGTGATTGCAGTATTATTTGCAGGTGTTGGACGCGGTTTCTGACGGTAGTATCTTAAATACTCCCTTGATCCAAGCATTCTGGTTGATATTGCACCATCATTTCTTCTGGTTATAACGAGCTCAGACCCACCACTACCAAGTTCAACAGTGTTGCTCGTATCATTGACTGCAATTAGCTGCTTCCCATCTCTATCCACGTAACTGTACCAAAAAGAAAAGAAAAGAAAAGAAAAAATCTAGGTTTACTCACACTGGCAACC
Organism: Fraxinus anomala; assembly: GCA_903798345.1. Taxonomy (NCBI): domain Eukaryota; kingdom Viridiplantae; phylum Streptophyta; class Magnoliopsida; order Lamiales; family Oleaceae; genus Fraxinus; species Fraxinus anomala. The sequence continues at coordinate 12,138 of CAIGRN010180717.1, read as the reverse complement.
ATAATGATTTAGTTTTTTTAGTTAAAAGGTAGGTAAAAGTTGTGGTTCTAAGGAACGTGTGGTTAAAAATGTTTGATAAGTTTATAAGCACTTGAAAGCTTTGCCAAACATACACTAAGAATTATCAGATTAGGATAGAACTGAACTAAAAAACAAGAACCTGCTACTGTAATCATAAAATTCCTCCAATTCTGCTTCTTCATCTTCACTACCATCCCCATAATGCACCTTGCAATGACTTTTTGCCTCCATATGCTTCCGAACTGCCTCTAAGCTACTGAAAGGATGACATCTGTCGTTGCAGTATAAACACATAAAATCTCTCTTGACCTGAAAAAATTAAACAGAAAGAAATGAAGCCTGAAGCATTTATGTAAAAATCACAGGCACAAACAAAAAGAAATAGACGTTGTGTAAGGTGAATAGAAAGGGAAGATACTTTATCACAAAAACTTCAGTTTAGCATAGAAAAAATGCTATTACCTTAAGGCCAAGATATGTTAGAAGCCCACGAGGATCCTTCAGATACTCAACATCTGGTATGAAAAACCCGTGCTGTTTGTGCATGTGAACCGTGCAGCTCTCTATCGTATCGTGTTGTAAATCACACATGAAGCAACAGGACGCATCCAACAATTCATCATCATCGTCTATGCCATCCTCATCCATAGCATCATTTGAGTTGTGCTCATTTACTTTTAATTGTGTCAAAGAATCAGTGGCTTCTCCAACTAATTCATCCTCTGAATCCACCATTTCCCATTCACTCTCTTCACTTTCTTCAACTTCCTGCTCTACATGATGTGGAGACTCTCTTGCAACACGACGCACAAGAGGCTTGATTATTGTAGCCCCCTCATTGTTGCTTGTTCCTTCGGAAGCCCGCATCAAGTGACTTTTAGATTGTAGATGCTGAGCATGAGCTTTGGAACTTCTGTATCCTTTCCCGCAAAGGCCACAACTATACATCAAGGGGGTTTCATCTAATTTCTTTTTCTCTTCTGCAAGAGCAGATTGTCTTGCTAGAAAAAGTGATTCAGTTACTCCAGGAACACCTGCAACCTGATTCAAGAAAGAGAATGCAAGTTAATAAAAATGTAATATCCAGTAAATTGAAGGAAATATTCAGAATCTCAAAATTGATATATTGGACTGTGCCAAACAACTCATTAACATACATAATTCCCAAAAATATATAAAGATCCAGGAGATCTCCAATGCATATTCAGCATCAGATATAAAGCTACAAATAGAACAGATTCTAGAACAAGTTTACTCAGCAAATCAGCAAAGACAGAAGAACACATAATTAAGAAAAAGAAAGGAAGTATGTTTTTCAGGGAAAGAAACAAAATTATCTCAACATCGCCAATAATAAATTCTCCTCTGGTAGGATAGAACGAGCTGACGGCATCTTAGCCACCAAAAGAAAATTCCAACACTAAAGCTCCCGTTTTGAGTGGATTAACTTCTCATCTACTGCTACCGTATTCTAAATGTAGCCCCCTACATGCATGTTAAAATTGGATCTTTAAATTAATATCTTGTTCTTACTTTTATCATCTCTATATGTGTAATATTGTAGCCACTAGGATCTTTTCTTAATATACAATGAATATTGATAGCAATGAAGCACACTGCATCTCAAAAGGGAACAACAACCATGTAGCAAATGCATTGGAGATGGATTGTCCCCAGATGTTAAACGGAAAGTGTAAAATCCTCATTCAACAACACATCATCCAAATCAAAAATAGTAAAAAATTAAACTTTTGTTTTGGATACTGTTGAGATTCAAATCAAAAGTTAATTGCCAGATCAAAGAGTTCAATTTTCATTGATTTTTATTTATGTTACAACATAAATTCCCTCATAATTTTCCCACAAATAAAACACTATATAAAATTATAATCCTCGCCTTCCCCTCCCCCACCAAGAAACAAAACATGTACAGAAAAGAAAGAACTACTGTTATCCTATTATACAATTTCCCAACAATAAGTTTTTCAAGAAGCTCAAATGTTTCAAAATAATGCACATGTATTTTTATTTTATTTTTCTCTCCACGCCCCATTCCTGCAGCTGCAGAATAATTATCACTCACATAAATCCTAATTCCCGAAGTGAAACCCAATCACTAAATAATTCTTCAAACGCTACTAAATCAAAATTATAAACTAAATTATCGAGTACCCACAATAACAAAGAACAAGAAATCATAATATTAAATTAAAAATGACCCCTGGATTCAAAAACCCACCTTGCGTTTGAGGTTGTAGCGATGCCATTCGGATTTGTAATGGATTTTTTGGTCGGCGTCGTCCTGGAATTCTTTGTTGCAGGCGTTGCATGTCAACCCCGGCATCCTTTGGTATAGGGTTTTGATTCAAGAAAAGCGTGAAATGAAATGGGAAAATCTGAATTGAATGGATGATGTAGGGTTTGGTTTTTTGATATAGCCCCTGTTGGGCCCTATTCCTCGCTAAGGGCTTGCGCAAGCGTTTAAGAAAATTACAAAGTAGTCCCTAATCTATGAAGATTAGTGCAATATCATCCCCAACCTAAAAACTTGTAGCAAATTCGTTGCTAACATAGATGGAAACTGTCTATAAAGTTTTATTAATATGTTGGAATCTGAAACTGAACACATATGGGCTGCAACTTATTGGGTGTGGGTGTTGTTGTTCGAGGCAAAGAGAGCACATTGTCGTGAAGGGAGGTTTTACCTCATAAGAAGAAGTCGAGGCAATAGTCCTTCTTATTAATATGTTGGAATCTGAAACTGAACACATATGGGCTGCAACTTATTGGGTGTGGGTATTGTTGTTCGAGGCAAAGAGAGCACATTGTCGTGAAGGGAGGTTTTACCTCATAAGAAGAAGTCGAGGCAATAGTCCTTTGGAAGGATCTTATGCTCATAAAAATTAATGATTCATAGATTGATAAAACTGAGTCAAATGCTCGTCAAGCTATTCAAAGATTGGGGTCGAATTTTACCCTCACACCAATTGCTCCTGTTCTTATCTCCGTTTTCTTTTCAATGTAGGCGATGATGCATACCATTTTGTTCCTAGAAATGGGAACCAAGTAGTCTACGCGCTTGCATCATTTGCTAATGTAAGCCTTGTTTGTCTCTCATTATTGGGAGAAGAATGATGTTTTGAATAGTATTTTTTGGAGAATGTGTGGTTAAAATTTAAAGTAACTTTATTGGTTTGTGTGTAGAATATTTTATTGGTTGAATGTGCGGTGGAGAATCTTACTGTAGCAAACAGAGTTTTGGATTAATGGTAGACAAACATGGGCCTAGTATAATTTACATATTAAGTCATTGTTTGGCTCCCATTTTGGAGAATTTATAAATTTTGGAATAGTGATTGATGGGAGAATGTGCAGTTAAAAAATAATGAAAATTTTTAGATTTTTATGTAATATTATTTTATTTGGAGAATGTTGTTAAACTTAAAAAAGAGAAAAATTTTGAAAATTTTAATGGGAGCTAAACAAGGGGTAAGATTGATGGTTTTTTACCAACTAAAATTTTAAACATTGATGACTATACATACTAAGCCCCCATGTGATTTTGCTTAAAATCATATTTATAGTAAATTTTGATATAAATTGATAAATGTGTGAGTAAAAAGTTGATAAAAGGTTTCATAAAATGTATATTGGAAATAAGTTTTAAAATGAGTTATAAAAAAAGGACCAAACAAGAGCTAAATATTTCTACGCTTACTCGTAACTTAGATCATTTTTAGGTATTCATTCTAGACTCAAAGTAATAAAATCAATGTAATGAACTATTTATTTATAAATAGCATCGTATGCCTTATGTAGAGCATCTATAAATTTAAATAATCAAAAATTTTATGCACGAGCATCTCTAAAAGACTTTTGATTTTTAAAGAGCAAAAATCTATCATTTGGAGAGCATTTATAAATTTAGAGAGTTAAAATTTTCAAGTACTCCAACAAACTCTTTATATTTAACACTTGATTTTACTACTCTCAAAATATATTTATTATTTTTCTTTATCTTTTATTTTAATTAGTTTTTCTTTAGATTATTTTATTATTTTTCTACGTTGAAAGTTGAAACACTTTAAATGCATTTAATTATAGAGAGTGATATTGACTCTTTAAAATAGAGAGTATTTCATGTTTAAAGAGTCACTTGAAAATGTTCTTAAACAATGCTCTTTATTTTGACTCTTCATTTTGCTTTTTTCAAGAAATATATATTAATTTCTTCTTATACTTTATTTAATATGTTTTGAATAATTTAATAAGTAAAGTACTCTGAAAATAGACAGTGAGTTTTGATTCTCTAAATTTGAATGGTCAGATCTACTCTCTATTTTAAAATAGAAAGTCTCTTGAAATTTACTTTTAAACATTAATCCTTCAAAATAAAAAAATAAATAAAAAAATTTGTATTTAGAGAATTTCTTAAAAATACTCTTACGAAACGAAGTGAACATAATAAGTTAATCTACGTTTACATACATACACATACATACATGTGGTTTGAGAAGGCCAATTGGCACCTATGGTTGTGCATCATTTCCGCTCATACAACAAATACCCATATTTGGCTACTAATAATCTTTTATTTTCCCATTCATCAACTTTCAAAGCAAAAAAGCTTTCATCATTTTGCTTTAAACAAGGTCCTCTCTCTCTCTCTCTCTCTCTCTCTCTCTCCCCAGATTTTTAGAAATTTAATTTCTTGATCTATAAAATTCTTGGTTTGTGTTTAATGCAATATTTAAATTGATAAGATATGAACATAGAATTACAGAGGGTCGATAGATGGATAAATAATTCATAATCGTAGCTCGTTTTCATTTTTGTATTCATAAATGGTTAAAAGAAAAAGGATTAGTTGAATAGCTTAAAGATTTTTAGGGGAAAATATGGATGTCTCCTCTAACATCATAGTACATGTAGGTAGAGTCATTTTGTCTGAATGTTATACGTAAAAACATAAGCCACACAACAGAACGAAAAGAGATACATAGAAGATCATGCCATTAGCGATTGTGGGTGAGGAGAGATTCGAATTCGAACCAAATGTAATTATTTACGTTACAAATATGTTTTTTGATGCAGCGATTGTGGGTGAGGAAAGATTCGAATTCGAACCAAATGTAATTATTTATGTTACAAATATGTTTTTAAATGCAGGCTATAAAGAAACTGCTATTCACATACAAATGGCAACAAGAATTAGAGAGACTAATGCTGGAAAGGAGAAAAGGGGAATTTCCCCTTCATACCCCAAAAAAACTCCCAACTCAAAACCAAGCTCTCCTGATAAAACTGCGTTAGATAAACAAGTTCCAAATTATCTCAAGCCTACAATAAGTTCAGGTCTTGATGCTTCTAAACAGCTTGGCAAAAAACCGGCTTCCACTGACAACACCAACAAGCCTAACCTTGCAAGAAGAAGATCCTTTGACATGCCTCCATCCCCTTCCCGTACTCAAAAAACACGAGTTTCGCCCAATCCTACTCTTCGATCTTCCTCGTTTTCGAGTAAAACAACCACAACTACGCATAAATCTATCCCAGGAAAGTTGTTAAAGACGCCGACAAAGGATGTTGGAAAACGTTCTTTTATTGCTAGACCTCTGAGTGCTACCAAGAAGGGCAGCCATAGCAATAAGAAACAAGACACTGCAAGGAGCGGTTCAATAACAAAGGAACAAGTTACTAGCCCTGATAACTCTGATGCATTACAAGTTGAAATAGGACAAGATGAACAAGAATCTTCAGTTACTGATGCTAAATATGAAGAGACGGTGCATGAGTTGGGACATGAGATTTTAGTAGTGGAAGATAAGGAACCTATAACTATTACAAGGCAGGCTGAACCAGAGAACATCCCGGATGAGGATCTTGTGACTATTGAGTCGTATACGGTTCCAGAACAGCCAGATGTCTCCCTTGAGGTCGAGATGAAAGAATTACTGGAAGACAAACCGAAGATTGAAACGACGACAGGAAACCAGCAGGAATTAGAAGAACACATTGTGAATGAAAACAATCACACAGAATCTGATGAAATTTTTGCAGATAATTCAAAAGCAGAAATTGAAGAAAAGGAAGGAGCAAAAGCATTGGATGGAAGTGAAAGTATTGATTCTGAGGAACAAGAAATGAAAGTAGTAGTTGAGGAAGTGAAGCCGGAGACTTACAATGAGGAGTCGAAACGAGAAGACAGTGAAAAGAATAGGGATTCCCCTGTTTCGAATGATATAATTGAGGAGACTTCAAGTAAGCTTCGCGAGCAGAGGAAAAATAAGGTGAAAGCACTTGCCGGGGCCTTTGAAACTGTCATATCCTTGCAGGAGCCCAAGTGAAAAGTAAAAACAACCTATAAGGTTAAGTACTGTATGGATAGAACTGCATATGATAACTGATCACAGATGAGCTTTTAACTTCTTTTTCTTCTTTAGTCATGTTTGTCCAGTCGAGCATCTATAATGTCATAATAGGCCTAACCTACAATTTCATGTTTCTAATCTTATGGTTTTGTATAAAGCAATATTTGCATTTTCTCGCTGTCTCCATCTTTAGCAGATTTGCTCCAAATTCAGATGATTCTTAAAGGTTGAACTGTATATCTTATGTGCACGGAAGACTGAAGGTGGCCTTCATTTGGATGTTATAAACGAGACTTAGAAAGCTTATATTTTCTGATATTGCCTCAGAAATTTGAGGAGATACCACAATGAAATATATCTTCGTTTGATGCAACAAATCCATTTGAAATATCTTAAACTTTTGATAAAAAATTGAAACCAGAAAGCATGAAGGCTTTGTTGAAGAGGATGATTACTGTCTACTGATAAGTTACAGTAACTTTTTCGAGTTTAACACGGATATTTTCTCTACATTAGCATGGCTTCTACTAAAGACACGATGTGTTAGCTAAAACTGGCAAAAAAAAAAAAAAAAAAAAGCTCTGCATCCATCTATAGTTATGATCAGTCATTCAAGCTCTAGCTAGCTGATAGCAAAATTATTGGAATGAAATATTGAATCTTGTTTGCAGTAAAAAGTGGAGAATGTAACTAATGCAGCACTAGTTGTGCAGTATGATGTTTCTGGTTTCTCTTGTGAACAATAATTTTGGTGTTTGGCATGGTTCATTTGTTTATTGTGAGAAGTTATACATTGGGTATTTGAAATAGATAGCCGAAAATTGGAATGTGTGGTGTAATCTTTTTTGCAATAATTTTTTGCCAATATTTTGCTCATGTTTATAAACACTCAAACTACTTTTTATCAGGACATTTCGAAACATCCACACATTCACTGTTCATTTGTAGTTATTTATATTTTAAACCTTTTATAAATACTTCCCAAACGTGCTCGCCCTGAGCCATATGTCCTTTTTGGACGCTCAACTCGGACTATGATTTTTTGGCTGAACCTCAAGATTTCGGGTACAAACGAATTCATTGAGTTCTTTAATTTCTTGCACTATACTGTGTGATTGTTGGTTGATCTCCGATAGTTAGGCCTATTGGTTAATATTATTGATCCTCTTTATACGATCAACTTATATTTGTGAAACATCTTCAATTAAACCCAAAACAGAAAATGGAAGAAACGCCATTAGAGCAATTATATACCGACATAATAATATATGAAGAAGACTATGAAAAGGAAAGGATTATCTTTAATTTTTGAAATTAGGATATATATATATATATATATATATAGACATAATAATATATGAAGAAGACTATGAAAAGGAAAGGATTATCATTAATTTTTGTGTGTGTGTGTGTACCATAATATTTTTTTTATATGCTGCATCAACCAAATTTCAAACAAATATCTCTCCCAAGTTCACAAGAATCAAATAGCTATAAATTTATTAATTAAAATGGTCAAAGAGAATTCACTAAAGAACAGATTTGTACTTTGTTTTATTTTAGAATTTGATTATGAATTAGCATTTGAAAATCTTCAAGTTTGACAAGAACAAAAGATACAATTTCCTTTAATTTTACATTTAATTTAAAGCACAAATTTCAAGATCTCTAGATTCCTTTGAAGAAGTATGTTTTTAATAAAACAACTAATATATATGATTATATCGAAATTAAAAAGATCGAAGCGAATCACCATAAATTCTTATTTCACTCGATAATCTCTTGACACGAGTGTTATTTCATACTTAATTATAAATTATGAATATTAAATATCAATTATCAATCTAAGTATATAATACGTCGATTTATTAATTTATAAATCTTAAATTAATTTGAGTCGTTCTTCAAAAATCCTTAATCAATATCACATGATATAAACCATATCAACTCTAATTAATAAATAAGTTTTCATTTTAAATTATTAATCATCTTTACTTTCTTATTATCATTGTGTTTGAAATAAATAGTTAAAAAATTCTCACATTTTAATTTTACCTACTTATGTCAAATAATTAACATTTTGTCCCATAAAAATTAATTAATTAATTAAATTAAGCCTTGATTGTTTCCATAGGTTGGATAGCATTATATATGTTCTTTTATTTTTATAAATAATTTATTTTTGGTTAAATTTTGTGTATATATAGTGTTTAATGAACGAATTTAATAAGCGTCATGTTGGAATGTAATGAGTAGGATGGGCGTAGGTTGGGATGTTTTGGGTCAATTTTTTATCCAATCCAACCCAATTATTGGTTTAAATCCAACCTAAATCGACCAGGCTTGGGTTGATTTGATTGGTTTGGCCTTGGGCCCAGTTCAAGTTGGATCTAGTTATTTTTTGTTGAATTTTGACAATTTTTTAAAGTTTGAAATTACTTGAAAAGTTGCGTTGTTTTTAAAAATTAATGTATAAATACGTTTGAAATTATGGAGCATTTTCTTTTTTACAATTTTTTTGGAATTCATTCATTTCATCATTCTATCCTTAATTTTTAGTTTATCGTCAAATAATTTTACATTTGTACATAGTATTCATGTCAGTGAGCCTATGTTAAAAAAATGACGTTTGTACATTTTAAGTCCTTCGCTTGTTTTCATTATTGTGTCTATTTAAATTTTATCATTTTATTAATTTTTTAATTCATCGGGGTTGGGTTGAATTTTGATTCATAACCCAAGATCCAACTCAGTCCGACCTCAAATTTGATTTTCCAACCTAACCCAATCCAATTGAACTTAAAAAACAACCCAAATCGATCGATTTGAGTCGAGTTGGTCGGTTTGAGCGATTTGAATTGATTTTTGCTCAAACCTAACAATGAGAATGAGTATAGTATTTTATTAAAATTTTTAAAATTTTATATGAATTGATTTAGAATGGAATAGTATATATATATATAAAAGTGGTATTAATATATATTGTTTAAATGAATGAATTTAATGAGAATAAGCTCTTGTTTGACATACATTATTGCAAAACTCATTTTCAACTATACATTTTTCAATAAAATAATAGTTTTCATCATATCAATAACTTTTTCGTTACTTTTTAACCACATATTTTCCATCATATCACTATTTAAAATATATTCTTTCCTCAATAATATTCATCAAACACACCCTAAATTATTATTTTAAGGGGGAGAGTCCATTACAATAGCTTGCTATGGGGCTTTTGANTCATATCAATAACTTTTTCGTTACTTTTTAACCACATATTTTTTCATCATATCACTATTTAAAATATATTCTTTTCTCAATAATATCAATCAAACACACCCTATTTAAAAATTATAAAATGTTAAAGAAGGCATTTCCAGTAATGAAAATTTAAAAAATTATTAAAGCTTCATTTTGTTCAACAATTGCAGTTGCTTTGATAAGTGTGAGTTTTTGCACTTATTCAGACCATTAAATTTAGATATTTGTGAGTTTTTATTAACAATTTATTACTTAATTTAGTCATTTTTATTGTGTAGGTGAAAACCCGAGTTTGAATGATGATTAGAAAGAATTTACGTGCAAATGAGCAAAAAGAACCAAAGACGCAAAAATTCCAAAGTTCGGGAACCAAGATTATCACTTTTTGAAAGTTGGAGAACCTGACATGCACTATCTTGAAAATTTGGCGGGCACCTAGGCGCCACTTTAAAAGGCTTGGGGACCATTTTTATTATCTTTTCAAAAGTTGGGGGCTTGGGCTACAATTTAGGCATTAAGGTTTTAAATTAAAAACTGCAGCCCCTGTTTTAAAAAAAGGAGGTTGCATCTTCATTTTCTTTTTTTCTTTTTTTTTTCCCTTTCTTTTTCCTTTGATTTTCTTTGGTATTTTGGGACAAGATTGAAACATAGTGATGGCGAAATAGTTTGGAAAAGAATATCCATTGATATTGAAGAACTTTCAACAATTTCTCTCTTTATCAATAAGTTTTATTTTCTTTAATCTATTTTTCAGTAATGTGTTATGAGAATTTGTTTGTTATTTTTGAGTATTTCATGGATAACTAAACATATTTGTGATTGTGGGTGATTTCAAACCCGAGTTATGGTTTTCAATTAATTTGTGATTTATAGTTCTTTTGATTGATGTGTTTAATCCATCGTTTAAATGTTGATTTTGTTCTTCTTGATTATTTAGGTATACAACTAAATGATTAAGTTGTTTCAATGAATACTATTTTGAGATATATAGTACGTAATAACTATTTATTCTAAAACCTTGAAGCAATTACATTTCAATAGATTATGAGGAATTTTCAATTGATTGGATTTAACACTTAAGTGAGTAAACCGAACTTGTGGGTTTACTCTTAATTCAATTCATCTATTTAGCAATTACATTTCAATAGATTATAAAGAATTTTCAATTGATTGTATGTGGATTAACACTTAAGTGAGTAAAGCGAGGTTGTGAGTTTACCCTTAATTCAATTCATCTCTTTTGGCGTAATGCTTTTGTTAAATTAAATCTAGAGAGTTTGTTCTAGGTTGTTTAATGAATAGAGTTGAGTAAATAGCTAGTTTTATTCAACTAACTTGTAAGAAGAGATTGAGATGATTGAGCTTGTAATTATTCTTGAATTGTTGTTAATATAGAGAACGAAAATCCATTGTGGTAATTGATAGGAAAATCATTCTCGTTGTAACGAAATACCCCTCAATCACATTTTCACATATTTAATCAAAAACTACTTTGTTTATTTCAAAATTCAAATCTTTTCTATTTTGAATTTATTGCTTTCCTTAGTTCAACGAACCCCCCTCCCCCCCGGTCCCAATTTAATCAATTTCATATATAACTGTTAATTTCACTTTCTAGTGTGCAATTGATTAAATTGAACCAATCCTCTGAGGGAAATGACCCCTATTTACTATATTACTATTTAAGACGACATGTTTAAGCTAAGTAAGGAAAATTAATTGGTACGTCATTTGGAACGTATCAATTTTGGCGTCGTGTCGCCAGGGATTGTTCTATCAATTTGTTAATTGCAATATTTTCTTTTTGTTGCCGTTCTCTTTATTTTTGTTATTTTCTTTGTAGTAGTGGTAATGAGCGAAAAGCCTACAACACACTACAACCTAAGATCAAGAAAAGAAGCTGACACATCGGAAAGTGGAGAAGACATTTCTCCAACTAAACTTCTAAGGCGATTGAGCATTGAATCCTCAAGTGAGTCCAAACACAGGTTCCAAAATGGCGAATGTATATCGAACATTAAAGGAACTTGTAGCTCCAACTTTTGTTCAGCAACCTTTATGCATTCAATATCCTCAATTTGAGGTGGGATTTGAACTAAAGTCCGGAATGATTCATCTACTCTCCACATTTCATGGATTTGTCAGAGATGATCCCAATAAACATTTGAAGGAGTTTCATGTGGTTTGCTCAAGCATGAAACCGACGGGTATATCGGAAGAGCAAGTGAAATTGCGGATATTCCCTTTCTCTCATGCAGATACTGCTAAGGAGTGGCTTTATTATTTGCTTTCCGATCTTATTGCCACGGGAATGAAATGCAAAAACTCTTTTTCAAGAGGTATTTCCCAGCTTCAAAGGCTACAAAATTCAAGAAAGAAATATGTAGCATTCGACAATTTCAAGAGAAAAATCTCAATGAATATTGTGAGAGATTCAAAAGACTTTGTGCTAGTTGTCCAAACCACCAAATCAGTGAGCAAT
>CAIGRN010180706.1:0-11558 GCA_903798345.1 Fraxinus anomala | reverse complement strand
AAAATATATATTTTAATTTAAGTCAAAATCGACGATCAATTTTAATCACATATTTCATAAATTTTACAACTTTTCAACCATACATTTCATCATTTTTTATAAAAATATACTAAAAATCTGATTTTAATCCCTGTCAAATACGGGTCTAAACTTTTAAATTTTAATTATAAATCTGATTTTAATCCCATACTAAAGTTTTAAATTGTAACTATAAATGGAAATAAATGATGAAAGTTATTGGACTTTTCCCCTGGATTAGTGGCGCAAAACTAAACCCTCACATTTTTGGATCAGAATTCATAAGCGGTGAGTGGGTGCTGGGGCCGCCCTTTAACCTCGCTGACTGACTGGAAGGAAATCGGTGAAAATAGGAGATGCGGTCAAAACTGAAGAAGCCAACTCTATACATATGTATATACACGTATATCAATAGAAAATAACATGAAACAAAGGCATTTGCGTAAGCAAGAATCGATTGTAGTTGTAAATCTTGAATCTTTGCTTCTCCTGCAAATGTTCTTTTCCTTTCTTCTCTTATCCTCTCTGTTCGACTTTCTTGTATATTAAAGATCAGTTTTTGTTCAGTTACCAAAAGGGCAAAAAAATAAAAATTAAAATTAAATCTTTTCTACATACTGGTATTCTTTAACCATTTTTATTAATAAATAAGTAATAGTCTAATAGAGATCAGATTTTGATCAGTTATAAACGATTCTTGTGATTTTTGACACACATCTCGATTTCACATCAACAAAACTAACAAGCAGTGTGTGTGTGTGTATATTCCTCGAGAAAGACGAGGAGGAGAGATAAAATGTTGGGATGGAGGAGATTAAGAGACATAGCATTGAAGGCATCGAAGAGAGGTACCCAGCACCAGGTGCAGTTGCAGAAGCGGGGCTTTGTGAATTGCATTCACGTGGGCTCTTATGTCAAACGGAGGGAATCTTTGATTGGAGTGCAGGAGAGGTACAAGTGGAACCGCGGTGGCGCTGGCGATGAGTATCAAACTCGGAAAATTAAGGCTGAGGCAAATTGCCCACGTTGCTCCAAGCAAATGGATCTACTCTTTACAAACCGGCCCCATCTCCTAAATCCGCCTTCTTCCAATCCCGATTCCTCTTTTGATTATATCGATGCAACTTCTAATACCACCACTGCAAATACGAATGATAACAGTAATAATAGTAACTCAAAAGGTGGAGGTGGAGGTGGAGGTAATGCTTTCCAAGCGTTGAATCTGTGCCCCAGTTGTAAGACGGCTTATTACTTTAGGCCATACAAAATGTCACCTCTTCAGGGAAGTTTCATTGAGATTGGGACTGTCAAAAGCAAGAATTCAAATTCGGAAAAGAAATTGGCGGAAGCTGAAGATTATGGGAGGAGGATTCGAGCTTCATTTTGGGAGACCTTGAAGTCATATGGCAGTGAGCCACCAGAGAACTGGCCTCCTCCTCCACCTCCATCTGGAAATGGGCTGGCGGTGCATACACCACCTGGACCTCCTTTTGCCCCTGGTGTCAATCTAATAAGGGCATCAGATAATGGGGGCAATGGTGGTGGTAATAATGGAGAGAAAAGCAGCTGGGGTGGGTCTAAACTAGGTAAAAATTTACCCACGCCAAAGGAGATCTGCAAGGAACTTGACAAGTTTGTCATCGGCCAGGAACGTGCTAAAAAGGTCCTCACTTTGTTGCTTCAATATGTACATTCATTCATTGGTTATGCATACAACTCTATTGCATGCACAGCCAAAATATATACTCATTTATGCTCAAAAGTCATAACTAAACTGGAAAAATGGTAATCGCCATCCTAATACCAGAACCATGCTAATTTAGTGTTAGTTTGTCTAGAGATTATTTGAAGTGAAAAAGGTTTTTTTTGGAGAAAGTACAAAAAATAATTGGTTCACGCTCAAAATTATTTTATTTGTTATGATGTGTGGTTGAAAATGAATTTGAAGAAAAATGATTTCCAAATAAGTTGTGCCAAACAAACACTTACATTTATGCAATGTCACAAATGGTGATTGTGTTAAATTTTGTTCAGGTTATTGAAATCTGTTTTATATTATTACAAGATGCTCAACTGCACATTTTAATTACTATCTTTCTGGAAGTCGTATTCATCAGTCATTTGCAGTTAGGCTGATGCATATTTTACCATTTAATACTTTATTTCTTTTTATCTTGCTCTTTGATTGTTTAAAGCATTCTGTTTTGCTTAATTATCTTTATAGCATTTCCCTGCAAATTTTCTGCAGATATTTCTACCCCAATTAACCTTTTTTACCTCATATTTTCATGGTTGATGTTTACAGGTGCTTTCAGTGGCTGTTTATAACCACTACAAAAGGATATATAATACGTCCTTGCAGAAAGGGTTAGTGATATATTATATGTATCTGCTCATTCATATATGGGCCTAGTAGGCACATGGCCAACAATGATGTGTTTTTACCCCATGCCACATTTTTCACAAGAGAATGTCTACTGGTGGCCTTTTATGCCTTGTTTATGCTTTGAAATTCTGTAAGTCAATACTAGGTCAGAAGCTGAATCAGTTAGAGTAGATGATGACGACAATGTAGAATTGGAAAAGAGCAATGTGCTTTTAATGGGCCCTACTGGCTCAGGTATACCTCACCTGTGGCTTCCATTGAAATTGTTTTGGCTTAACTATTTATACTAGATGCATGATATCAAGCGACATAACCTTTTCATCTTAAATAAGTTTTGACAACGTAGGCTGTTTCCGCTGAACAGGTAAAACACTGCTCGCGAAAACCCTTGCTCGTTTTGTGAATGTGCCTTTTGTGATTGCAGATGCAACAGCTTTGACACAGGCAAGTGCTTAAATCTTTTATTTATTTATTTTTGGCTCAACTTGTAAGAATAAACATCTATGTACCCTTACAAGTATATGAAAACATTCCTTTAGTTTACATGTTAAGTTTCGTTTGCGGAATTCGATTAAATTGTTTATTCATCTCAACAATACCGTAGATTTGACTCCATGTCCTCACACAATTGCAATTGCAAAGATGCATTTTATTGCATGAAATTCTAGCCTTCTAAGGTAACAGAGAAATTTAAGTTTAGTGGCTTGAGTGGAAATTTTGATACCTTTCCCCTTCTGATTTTACAGCTCTTATCTTCTGGTTTTGTACCTTCTTCCAACATCATCAATAAATCTTAAAAAACCATAGCTATTTTGCAGGCTGGTTACGTTGGTGAAGATGTTGAATCAATATTGCACAAATTGCTCGCGGTATTAATCTATTTTTCTTTATATTTGGCATAGGTTGCACAAATTCAAGTTGTTACTTGTAAAATTTATGTCTAGGGTTGTTATACAAGCAATGGCAAACCTTGTTAATTTACCAAGCTTGGCTTTTATGCCTAAGCTTCACTGTTTCAAGAAGACAACAACATTCTGAAAATCTTCCTTTTTTCATGCTATGTAACAATTAGTATGTGACAGTGAACGGGATTCTTTAGTTTTGGTTTTAGGAATAGAAAAACTGCACTAAAGAAATTTAATTTCGAGCATTTTGCTGTTTTACCATGTTAACGTCAAATGTTATCTCGTCTGATGCTGAAGATATTATGGATCTTGTATGGTTTTGTGTTGACTTTACTTGATCATGATAAAACTAGTGTCCAGTAACCTTTCATTTTACCAACTCAAGTTGGTAAAATTAGTCATGTTCTTAGAGATGGTTTTTACATGTTTATGTGATTCATTAGTGTATTTATATTAGGCTTTGCCTGCTAATCCTCATGTGTTATCCATTGTGCTTCATTTTGCAAATTTTCTATCCGTATACATTTATCGAGGAAACTGGCTGACCTTTCAAATTTGGGATGAAGGTTGCTGAGTTTAATGTACAAGCTGCACAGCAAGGGGTGGTTTACATTGATGAAGTTGATAAGATAATAAAGAAGGTTCTTGTCTTTCTCAATTTCCTTATAGGAGCTTCTTCTTTATATGAATATGGTTCTATATTCCAATCAACCTTCCTGTATTGTTTGTGTTGTATTCAAGGCTGAGAGCTTAAACATCAGCAGAGATGTTTCTGGTGAAGGTGTTCAGCAGGCACTACTGAAAATGCTAGAAGGGACTGTGAGTAACAGTGGTCTTACTTGTTACAAATGATTGGCGATTATTTATTTAATTATTTGTTTCATGCATACACCCACATGAACAAGAATGTAGACAGAGCAGGCCATTCACGGATGGCTAGGTGATCGGCTTGTAAAGAGCTCACTTGTTTTTGTTCATTTAACAAATGACCCTTCTTGAACATAACTATTGGGCTTGTTCAGCCAAAGATCCGAGCTTGAATATGAAGAAACTTGTTCTGCTTGTATGTTTGAGCTAAAT
This sequence comes from Fraxinus anomala, assembly GCA_903798345.1. Classification (NCBI taxonomy): domain Eukaryota; kingdom Viridiplantae; phylum Streptophyta; class Magnoliopsida; order Lamiales; family Oleaceae; genus Fraxinus; species Fraxinus anomala. Next base: position 7,169 of record CAIGRN010180706.1, on the reverse strand, counting down.
ACAGGATGCACACGTAGAGTGGCTTTCTTAATTAATAGAGTGCTTCCTAATGCCATTTATATGCAACTACCAGATAAGAAAAAGTGGAGAACTATATGAAAAGCTGACTTGTTCAACTAGACCTTTTACATTTGTCTGCAGTTCTCTCTCTCTCTCTCTCTCCCTCTCTCTCCCCCCTCCCAATCCTCCTCACAAAGCCTCCAAAAGCAAAGAAATATTCTAAGATGAATATGGGGAAGAAAAAATTAAAATAAACAAATGTTCCCTCTCACTAACTACTTAAACTTTTATATGAGGTGGTAGACAATGAAACACGCGAATTTCTGTGTGAATTGATCTCTTTCACTATTTTTCTGTATTTATATACATTTGGATGAAAGGGGGAAAAAAAAAATCTCCTAAATTAGGAGAGAATAAATCATCCTACCTAACTATGGAAATATTTAAATATGGTACATCAATTATCCTAAAATCAATTCCTAATCTCCTACAATCATTCTAATTTCTACACACCCCTCAAGTTGGATGGTAAATGTTGACCATATCCAACTTGCAAATAAAATTATCAAAACTTTGTCTAAGGTGAAGATATCTGAAATTTGGTCATTTGTAGGAACGTAGGTCATACAAATTACAAATCACTCCATCTTCAACTTTTTCTCTGAAGAAAATTTCTGTCTACTTTTACATATTTGGTTCAATCATGTCGCACTGGATTTAGATAAATGTTGATAGATTCCTTGTTAACAGAGTATAGTTTGATTAGAAATTTTATAGTGACCTTTAATTCTTCGAAGAGTTTCTTTAACCACGATCCTTCACATAGTTCTTGTGCAACAACTCTAAACTCGGCTTCTACACTGCTTCTTGCCGCTATATTTTGTTTCTTGCTTCTCCAAGTTATGAAGTTTTCCTATACAAAGATACAGTAGCCGGTAGTTGATCTTTTATCTTCTAAGGAACCAACCCAGTCTACATTTGTGAATACTTCTACTTCATTCCCTTCATTTTCTTGAAGAATATTCCATTTTCAGAGGAGCTTTTAAGATACCCGAGAATTCTATATACTACTTTCAAGGAATTTTCTTTGGTGAATGCATCTGTTGGCTTACCACACTTACTGCGAATGCAATGTTGGGTCTGGTATGAGACACATAGATTAACCTCCCAACTAGTCATTGATATCTGCAACTTCCATTCCTAATAAATATCGCATTTGTCCTAGGTCTTTTACCTCGAATTCAGTCGTAAGGTGTTTCTTCAGTCTATAAGATGGGACATGGTAATATTCATTGAAAGTGTTGAAAAAGAAAGTTTTCAGGGAAAAGGGGAAAAGGGTGGAGAGGAGGAAACAACACTTCAAAGTGGTTTAAGAATATTTAGTAGGGAATTTCTCTGTTGTCGTAAGGGCTGCTAGGTGAGTATAGATGAGAAGCTAGGGTTGGCGCTACTTGATAAACCAGCTACCTAAGCTTGCTGGTATATGAGTATCTGTGAGGATTAACGCCGCTGATAGAACCTTGTAAACAATTTAATTATTGCACATTATTCTTATAGAAGAATCGAATAGTACTTCCGTGATAGCTTTTTGTTGAGTTGCCATATTTGCCAATGACGATGAAAATTTAAGTAGGGCCTTTTCCTTTAGATCTATAAACGTTGGAATTTTTCCTCCTGAAATTTGTTTTTTCATCCATTCTGTAAAATAGAACTAGTCAATAAAAGCAGATACCTTGAAAGCCCAGATCTGGAATGTGTGTCGTTAGTTAAGAAGACATTTTTGTCAAAAAGGAAGTGCATGTCCTTTGTAGATTATCTTTTAGTGTATTGTGCTAATTGTTTACTTCAGTTGCATTTTGCTTAGCATATTTAGGGGTATGTTGGTATGTTGTGTGAGTAGTGTTCACTAGAGTTCAGTCAAAGTTAGATATTGAAAATTCATTTCTTTGTTTGCTCAGGTCTGCAAGTATTCTTGGGACCCCAATTTTGTAATGTATATATTTATGAAATAATAAAACGCCATTTAGATCTCATTCTGAGACTAGTTAATTTTTTTTTATTTTCCTAACTTCTTCACCTGTTTCCTTTATTATTTCCGTTGTTGCAAGAGACCTGCCACAGAACTTAACCCTATCATTGTCACCTGTAGAAGCCCTTCCTACATTTCTTGCTACAATCCTAACCTTTTCCCCAGATGTTAAGGTTGCTGGCCAGATTTTACATCCCTGTTTCACCAAAAGTTTGCAAACAAACTGTAGTACATCGCTTTCTCAATTCCACATCCTAAACCCACCAAATCTAGCCTACTGGTGCTGCATTGGAGGGAAGCTATAAGTCTATAATTGTTAATTTTTGAATTTTTAAAGTGCAATGTACTGTGCATCTAAACATGTCAATTTTTCAGTTGTTATATTGATTGTACATGGTCGTTTAAAATTGCATGTACTTGTTGGATTGTTTTTGTATATGTAAGACACACTTGACATTTTGCACTTTCATGAAGTAAATCATGGTCCACTTTTCTATTTAAAGCGACAATTATTTTAGATTTTGATCAGCTTTAGTGATTGTTTGATGTAATCAGAAAATGCTTTTACTTCCAGATAGTAAATGTTCCAGAAAAGGGGGCAAGAAAGCATCCTCGGGGTGATCATATTCAGGTATTATAGTTCAATTGTCTGTTGTTCTTTGAAATTAGATGCTGTCATCTCCCCACTCTAGTCTTCATTTCCATTCTATTTCACTAATGTTGTATAGTGATAAACCTAGCACTGTGGATCAATCAAAGTTATCATTTTTTTTCTTGTAAAGAGAAAACTTAAAAATAAATGAACTTAAAATTCACTCCCTTGAGGAGTCTGCTTAGTAAGAATATTACCAATTGATAAATAAAATTAAGGCAATAGAAGGTAAACTTGAGAGGGAAAGATTGCATTAATCTTAAAATTTGAAACAATAATTTCTATTCTCTTTGACCTAGGGTTGTTTTTGGCGTGATATATATATCCACACAATCCACTATGGGTAGAACCACTGAGTCATGTACAAGTTTTTTTTCTTTTTCTTCATTATAGATCTTTCTTGATGATGTATACTGCTCCACTTAGCATGTATTCAACTATCTTTCTATGTTTGTCAGATAGATACAAAAGACATCCTTTTCATTTGTGGGGGAGCATTTAATGATTTGGAGAAAACTATTTCTGAAAGGTGATGCTTGCACTTTTCTACGTCCTTGTCTGTAAGATGCTCTGTTAAATAGAACTATTACTTGTATCTTGTGGACTCTGATGATCCTAAAAATGTAATCTATATTTTTTTTTTCTAGACAGCAGGATTCGTCAATTGGGTTTGGAGCTCCTGTTCGTGCTAACATGAGAGCAGGTGGAGTGGTTGATTCTGCTGTAACAGCATCCTTACTAGAATTTGTAAGATTAAAGATCATTGAATCTCTAAGATTTATCCATGGCATGCATGAAACTGTTACTCTACAATAAGCTCTTAGCTATATTTTTGTCCTGAAAAAGAAATTTAATATTTTCAGGTCGAAAGTAGTGATCTTATTGCCTATGGCCTCATACCAGAATTTATTGGGCGCTTCCCTATTTTAGTTAGTTTGTCTGCTCTTACAGAGAACCAACTTGTTCAGGTAAAAGCGATAGCTCTGCTTACTATTTCAGTGTGTTTTGTTGTTTACTCTATTTCTGTCATCATATGTATTCACAAATGTAATATACAAATTTCTGAATATGCATAGCCTGCCTGTCGGAAATAATGTATTTGCATGTGAGTCAGAAGTGCCGATGCATCTCTCTTGGGTGGTATATAAGATTTTCCCTGTTATTTCTGGTGGCTAGAATTAAGTTTTGAACTTTCTACCCCATGCATGCATGTGTGTAAACAAAGGCCTAAAATAAGTCAACATGCATCTCGTATCCACACATTTTTGGAGGACCAATCTAATATTGACTCTTTTCCTTAATCATGTCATTGTAATGAGAGATAGAGGTGAAAGGGATAAAGGTTATTATTCTTCTCTGAAGTGAAGATTATACAGTTGCTTCTTCGTTGGTTGGAGGAAACTAGAATTGGGATGGGGAGATTCTGACGTACTCGCATTTTTCACTCCATTAATGTTTTTATGTTGTACGAGGTTTTTTAATCTTTTGAAGGATTGACATAACTTTCATTGTTTTGTTCCCTTCTCCTTCAGAGATAGAGTTTCATTTTTTTCCCTCAACTTTTTCCGACTATTCCTGTGTTTAACTGGAGCCTTATGAATCGAGTCTTTGAGTATATATTTAATATTTTATCATTTAAAGAGTTTTTTTTTTCCTCCTTATTCCCAAACCACAAGGAGAGATTTGGGGGGTAGAGGAGAAGGGGGAGAGGGGATAGTCTCCTTATGTTACTTAGCGCCTGTTCGACCCCATTTTTCCACATTATAACAAGAGTAATAGTAATTTTTTGGAAAATGTGCGGTTAAAAAATGAGAAGTTTTTGGGTTTACGTATAATATTATCTTATTTAAAAATGTGTGATTGATAAGAAGAGAGAGAAAAATAAATTATAATTTAATGGGGAATAATGGTGGCCAAACAGGGGCTTATTATCTGTAGATCACTATAGAGTGAAGCTCTCGAAGAATTGTATTTATTGGTTGTTGGAATGCTTTCCTTATCTTTTTGAAACTATGATGGTGAAATTTAACCTCCACGTTTATAATGTAGAAGTAGAATGTTTTGTTATGGGGTTTAGTAGTTTCTGAAAATCCAACTATGTTTCTTGAACACTGTTGAATAGAATCCTTTATCAGGCTATAGAAGTGTTTAGACTGGAAGGGTATTTTGTGATTGACAAAATTACTTAATGAAATATTCAAGTGTAAAACAATGCTTGATGAATGGAGGATGAAATATTATAGTCCCATTTTTAAGTGGGGATATTCAATATTATACGAATAGAAGATATTAAGCTTGCGACGTGATTGTGCATATGTTAGATGGTAATCTGAAGGTTTTAGAAAATTAATTAGTGATGCAGGACCTAAGAAGCAAATATTCGGATACGATACAAGGACACCGATACAACTTTTTCTAAAAAAATTAGGATACCCGGATACATGTATATATATTTTTAATAAATATATAATATATATATTTATGTGTGTAGTGTTTTAAGCAAGTTAAATCATAAAATTTAGCATAATTTCATTATTATTAAAAAAAAAAAAAATTTAAATAGAAATCTGACAACAGTTGTGAATTATTAACAATATTTTATATGTATTATAAATTTTAATACTATAATCTACTCAATAATAAAACTATAGTAGTCAATTATTAATACAGTTTCACATGTATTAAAAGTTTTAATACTATTGTCTAGTTGTTAATTATTTAAAACTCTAGTTGTCAATTATTTAATACTCTATATATTTTTAGTAATAAATATAGATTTTGTAGTTATCTTTTATTTTAAAATGCATTTATTTTCGTTAATAATATTTATTTTCAATAAATTATTACAATAGTCATCTATTACGTAAAAAAAAATTCATTTATTGCTAATAATGATGAGTTTTAAAAGAGTTTAAAATCAGTAAGATCCTTCCTTTTCGTGTCTCCAATATGTATTGGGAATTTAAAAATTATAAAAACTATAAAATCGATAAACGATATGTATCCTGTACTAGAGTGTGTCCAAGCATATCCAAGCTTGGATACATATCCATACGCAATACGCAATAAGTTAATACATATCCGTATTTTTTAGTCCAGACAATTCTTGTAGAATTTTGTTATTTACTACTAATTTAGGATTTAATTAGTGCAGACAATTCTTGTAGAATTTTGTTATTTACTACTAATTTAGGATTTAATTATTATTTGTTTTGTTATTTTTGAGTTGATAGTATTTCTAATTCTATTAAGATTAGATTGTTACTTTTTTTTTTTTCTTTTTAGTAGATCTATTTCTTTTCTTAGTCTACTAAGATTAGGAGATTGACAATGTCCATGAGAAGATGGCTAAACTTGTTTATAAACACAACTCAAATTCATTATATTCAGTTAAACAAACAATATTCTCAAGCTTTTAGCTTTTCTCATGTTTTATCAAGATTCATTTTTGCTGCTACACTAGTGTGTTTTTGTGCTGGGGAAATATACTATCAATGTCATTTACCTATTTCAAGGATTGATAGAAAGTAAAAATGAGAAGTAAGATTTTCATATGGTTTTTAATGTTTATTGAGCTAGAAATAAACATACGATTGGATTCCTAGAGAAATGCAATGATAGGTACCACAAATGTTACATAATAAAGGAGCAATTTCGAGTGTGATATCTAATGGAGTAATAATATGAAATTTCCTAATATAGTAGGTGCGTCAATATTTCCGTTTTAGTTCTTATCTTTTTTGTGAATGGATTAATTTACCAATAATATCCAGGATAAGGTATTTGGTGTATGTTACTCAAAATAGAGGAACGTGTGATTCCAAAGAGCTATTATTTGATGTGCCTAGACTCGATTTCAAGGACTTGAAGAGCATGTGATGCTTACTATTAGAGTATGTAGAACGAAATAAAGAAGTGTTATGGTGATTTTCTTTTAGGAATCATATACAAAGTTAGAGAAGTTCTATAGAATGATATAGACTAGAGTAGCAATACTTTATGGTATTGTGTGCTGAGCCGTTGGGAAATAATATATCCATAAGATATAATGTAACAGAAAATGAGGACAGAGAGAGCATGTGATTACACTAGAATGGATATANGAATGATATAGACTAGAGTAGCAATACTTTATGGTATTGTGTGCTGAGCCGTTGGGAAATAATATATCCATAAGATATAATGTAACAGAAAATGAGGACAGAGAGAGCATGTGATTACACTAGAATGGATATACAAAATATTGGGTTATGCACAAGAAGTAGAGGCGGGGATAACTTAAGGGTAGGAAACTTTAGATAGTTGGAGCATGTATTGCATATAATTAAAGAAACCTTTATTTCACAAAGAGTGATGCAGGTACATCATAATTAACATTGTCTGATCTGAAAGCTCTTCCTTGGACCTTTCAGAAGTTACAGTTCTCTTTTGAAAAAAATATTTGAGGGGAAAGTGATGTAGAATAGGAAGAAGAAGGAGAAGGAGAAG
>CAIGRN010180704.1:1010-13265 GCA_903798345.1 Fraxinus anomala | reverse complement strand
ATTATGTAGTAATGTATAAAATGAATTGTAAAAGTAAAATCAAGATAATAATGTAAAAAAGATGTAGAAGATGAAGATGAATATGATAATAGAATGAAATGAATGAATGATATAGTGATATTGTTGAATGTTATTAATTTGTAAATTTAGAGAGTAGAGTAAAGAATGAGAGGATTGGTGGGAAAAATGTTGATTAGGGGTGGGTATTTATAGAAAAAAAGTAAAAAATAAAAAAAATAAAAAATAAAATTCAGTGACCAAAACGGTCACTGAATGTTCTGGTCACTGAATTTTTATTTTATTTTATTTATTATTATTATTTTAAAAGAGCCCACGAGCTACTAAGCTCGTAGCGAGCTGCTCGGTGAGCTGCTCGCCAAACAGCTCGTTACAGTACAAGTCAACCAGGTTCGACTCGGCTCGTACTCGGACTCGTCTTTTGACGATCCCGAGCGGCTCGTGGGCTGCTACAATACGAGCCAAGCGGTTGAGTCGACGAGACGCTCAGCTCGATTGCCACCACTATGTCAATCTTTGATATCTTTTTTTCTAACTTCATTGTCTTGTAGAGCCACCGAGTTCTTGAATTTTTCTTCATCTCTAACTGCCTTAGCATCAAGAATAAAAAATTCAAATATCTATGTACGTAAGAACTATCAAATCCATCACAGGTAAGTGCCCCAATTGAATACAACAAGAAGTTAACCCCCTGCTTAGTGAAAATTAAAACCAAGATATTAATTCAAGTCAAAATCAATAATTAATTTTAACTACATATTTCATAGAATCACAACTTTACAACTACACATTTCATTAACTTCTATCAAAATCTACTAAAAATTTGATTTTAATCCCTATCAAACAGGGGCTATGAATTTGAAATCGATTTCATGAACCCTTTTTGCCACTCATTCTAGATCAACAAACAAAAAGATTTAAAGCAACTACATCCTCAGCGACTACCACATGCTATTTTAGTTTTATTTGAACTTGGGTATTCTAATGAAACTGGCCAGACAACTTACCTTTTTGTTGATAGGAACTTCAATTGAAAAGATGAAACTATATTTCATATAATGGTTTGAACTATCTTTCAAGATATAATTTTCAATTGCACTAACAAAAACAAAGCATTATCATCAGATAACACTGTTCAACGAGCAAGAATAGTCACCACCCTATTGTGTTTTCAGAAGATGGTTTTGAATTATAATACACATAGCCAGCCACGTTTCAAAGCTTTGTGACCACTGTTTCTTTGGCTCTTTTGTCCCAAGCTCTAGCTCTTTCACATGAGGGGGTTGTATAAAGGACGTCTAGCCATCGAAGCCACATATTGAACACCAGGAAAAGCGATAAAAATATTACCACCCCATTGAAGACTAGAGAAATTACAAAAAGGCCATTTCTGTCTTAAGGCCCTTCTCACGGAGTCATACGGTGAATTTTTTGCTCATAATATGGACTTTCAATTATTTGGTTTTGGGGCTTTACTCTAACCAAGGACTCTTCTTTGAGAGAAACAGACGGAATCCTTGCTCTTGGCTTATATTCACATAGGCCACTAACAAAAATAAGACGTTCAATCAGAATATGATTATACACTTGACTGTTTCGGAGCAAATCTATATGCATAATTTTCAAGACAAAACACTAATAAGCTACTCACTGAATGCACACGCTCCAGAGATGAAAATAAAGCCAAAGTACTCTTCCTAGAAATCATAGGAACATCAAATGTGCAAGGAAATAGCTGCAGTATTGGTTGGTGGAACAAAGTGAACCAGGAATTCAGAATATGAAGCAACAAATGATGTATTTGGATTTATGAAACTATACTTTTCTGGCATTATAACTACATACATAGTAGAGATTCTCTAAAATTTATTTTCCCCAAAACTTATTTTTAATCACAAATTATACAAAAATTTTCCTACTTTAAAAACAATCACTTTTCGCACAATCTATTCTCACAAAAAACTAAATCAAACAGGCTCATAGTCTACTTTTGCCACTTGAATATGAAGAACCAATAATTACATATCATCATCCACCACAAATCACGTTTCTACTGCCTCTGCTTCAAAACTAATTTTCATTTCAGTGAATAAATAAGCTAATCCATTATATCAATACATCAAATCACAAATAATTTGCACATTACCAATCAATAATTAGGATGCATCAAGGCTTAGTATTGGTGTTGTAAAGCTTGTTGTATACATCGAGCTCCTCGTAATAGACATCCCACACACACCTTATGCATCCGCTGCCGCAACAGTCCCCCGGCAACGGCTTCTCCGGCGGCGGAGGCGGCGGCGAAATATTTGATTTTGACTTTGAGTTTTCTAATCCCTTCTCCACCTCGTCTTTGCTTTCAACAGTGGGCTCTTGAGTATCCTTCTTATCGGCCATCGTATTGCTGTTAATTAAGGTGAAATTGTGGGTAACACAAAAGGGCTTTTGGCGATTGAATCTGAATTGATATGGAGCTGTGTTGAATCGTCGGAGGGTCAGATCTCTTATGGGCATGACAATATTGGGTTGGTTTAGGGCATCGTGGCGGTGACTGCTGCGGCGATTGGTGCGTAATGGTAGAGATGGGGAGCGTAGGCAACTTGTTGTTTCCATGTAACCAAACGGTTGTCGGCTGTAGTAGAAAATGGGAGAATTGCAATTGAGGTCTCAAATATTTCAAATTGTTGCATACTGTAACTAAACCTTTTATTTTTGCATCCACAGTCCCTAACACTCATTTCGATTGCAACTGGAGGATTCCGTCTATTTGATCGTTAGTCGACCCATGGCGCAAAGTTTGCCTCAACATTCAGCTACCCGAATTGGAGTCCGCATCATCAATCAAGCTTCAAAATAAGAAAATCCGATTGAAGCACTTCATAGAATAGATGATGTGCTTCTTAAAATTTTCAGTTCTCTTTTTCACGACTGTTGCCCATAAAGGTAGTGGTTGTCGTTGCTGCCTCAACGATCATAGTTGGAGGTTATCGGTGATGGTGCACCTTGGAGCTACATCTTAACCAAGTGGGTCTTTGTGTTGAGAAGAGCAAACTTTTTTAGATTTTTGGAAATTTGTTGAGAAATTATTAGAAGGATTCGGATTTCACCAAATAAAATATCTGGAGAATTTCTTATTGTATGACTGAATTTTTATTTATTTATTTTTTATTTATTTATTTATTTTTGTGCCCTTTGTGCTTGCAAAAGACAGAGCATGCGAGAAGGAAATATGGTGATATTCCAATTTGCTCTTGATACTTCTTAATCTCTACCTTATGCTTTCATGCTCCAATCTAAATATCAGAAACTTTATGGAGAATTTGTTCTTCAGGTGGCTCTATTAACTTTTTGCTCCATTTATGTTCATTCGGTAGAGCTAATAATTTCTGTTAAATGCTCCTCTGCAAAAATTCATAATAGCCTCCATCATTCTTCCAATTTGATGGCAGCTTCTTTTTGTTTGCTAATCATCCTTTTCGAGTAGCAATTTTTCTTCTTTTTAGTGGCTGATCTCTTCAATATTTTAGTCGAAGGAATTGTTCGAAAAATTAGCATTTTCGGTAGCCTTTTGGACGTGGTGATCACATGGTTAACGTATCGATTTTTCACAAACGACGCCAACTTGTTGACCCTAATTTTCTGCATGAACGTGCTTGTCAACAAAATCTTAACCACCTCCCATCCACGAGGCATTGCTTGTGCACTAGACCATCCCGTTAGGGAGCAAAAAAAAAAAGGATCCGATAATCATTTGTACTTCGATAGTCAAATCAATGATCAGATGAGATATGGAGTGAGTGCAGGAGATGGGAAGTGGGGGATTTTACTATGGTTAATATAATCTTACCTTAAGTGTGATTGGAAGCACATATGCATAGAGCAATAAAAATAGGCTAGTAGGGTTAATGAATTGAGCACAAGCTCAAGATGAGATTGTTTGATTTAATAGGTCAAATCAATTGTCGAGTCGACCAATGTGGTCCCCTCCGTCATGCGCATGCCACATAATTTATAGATATAATAAGCATTTTACCATCTTCTTGTTATCAAAAAATCAAAAAAAATTGTTATGGATTTAATATCTAAAAACTTCAATTGAGCTGAACCAGTTCACACTGAGTCTAAAATCCTAAGAATCTCTCTGAGTTTGTTAAAAATTCCTAAAGATAATGTTTTTTCCCCCTCTACTAGAGATGATAATAATATAATTTCATAGTATAGGATAAGACCAATAAAGAAGATCACATCATACATTTAATTGGTTTTATCATTTATAAGTGCACATCACATGCCGATTATCACTAAGATAAATATCATTATTCTTTCATAAAATTTCTTTTAGAACCTGAAGTTAATAAAATTAAAATTAGTCCCCAAACTTGCCAAATTTCAAATAATGCCTCTCGTCCTCAACTATTAACTTATAATAATCCTCAAACAATAGCTCAAGCTTGAAAATTTATAATCCTTCAACTTTTTCTATATAACAATTCAGTCCAAATTACTTTCTAAACCTCAAATAATTTATAGTCACGAAATACTATTTAAGTCCATTAAATATTTGGCCAAAATCTTATTTTTTTTATTTTTTTTACCTTGGTCCCTATGGAATTGAAAGAATCTCAATTTGACCATAAAATCCTCAAACTTCGTACTTAAGTCACAGAGAAAATTCACATTATTACAATTATCATAATACATAGAGATGGCAAAATGGCTCGCCGGCTCGGGCAGCCCATGGCTCGGCCCGGGAAAGCCCGAGCTGAGTCGGCTCGTGGCTTGGGCACACCGAGTCAAGGCTCGGGCTGAGCCTCATTTTTGGGCAAAGGCTCGAGCCTGAGCCATCCCATGTGGCTCGTTTGCTCAGCTGTAAAAAAAATAAAAAAAATTTAGAAGTCGCAATTGTCTCACACGAAAAAGAAAAAAAAAATTCGGGCCCGCTCGAGCCTTAAATTTTTGGTCGAGCTTTTGCTTAGTTTGATTCGGACCAAGAAAAGCTCGAACTTTTTTTGTTCAAGCCGAGCCCGAGCTTCGAATTTCGGCTAGTGACTCGACTCATTGTGACAGCTAATAATACATGCCAAAAGATGACATTAAAAATAGGGTTAATTGCAACTGAAGCACCAAACCTTTCAAACAGTAGCAGACTTTCCCATAACCTTTTAATCGTTGCAATCGTCATTCTAAACCTTTCAAATAATAACAGCTGAGGCCCTAATGGACGGTTTCCATCCAATCTGTTGTTAGTAGACACAAAAAATCAATTTTGACCACATGTTAATCAATTTTAAAATGGCAAAACAATAATTTAATAATTTTCCCATAAAATAATTAAAAACTTAAATAAAAAATCGAAAAAAGAAATAAAATAAAAGAGGAAAAATTATCTTCTTCATCAACTCCCAACCCCTACCCCACCTGATATGATCTAGGAGTCGAGATCGACGAAATCAAGCTCGGGATGAGACCCGTTGATTATCGAAGGAGGACCGATTACGCGATCTAGGGAAAAGCGGGTAATTCAGGCAATCGGATTGCTTGTTCAAGCAACGATGGACGATGCCATAATCTACACGAAAAAGAGGTAAGTTTCATGTTGGGGTCGAGGTCGAAAAACACTTGGATCAATGTGTTAGAGGCAAGGGAAGATGGAGCCCAGTCGGAAGAACCATGCGGCCGCATGGTTCTCCAGATGATATCGCGAGCAAAAGGGAGAAGTTGCGCTCTTTCTCCAGCCATGCGACCGCATGGCGTGATACCGCGAGCAAAAGGGATAAGCTTGGCTCTTCCATGTGACCGCATGGTACAATTATGGGCGGATTTTTTCCTTTTTCCGCGAATTTCCTTATTNAGAAGTTGCGCTCTTTCTCCAGCCATGCGACCGCATGGCGTGATACCGCGAGCAAAAGGGATAAGCTTGGCTCTTCCATGTGACCGCATGGTACAATTATGGGCGGATTTTTTCCTTTTTCCGCGAATTTCCTTATTACACTAGAATTCTATTTTATTGCGATATTTTGTAATCTTTTTGTGATATTTTAGGTTCTAACTAGAATCTGGGGTTTTCCTATAAATACTTAGTTATTTTTCATTGTAAGGACCTTCGACAAATTTATTATTGAGATATATTCGAGAGGCTATTGTGCTCTTCAAACCTTGTTCTTCTTAGAACATTCTAAACTTATCAAGAGAATTCTTGTTGCGTTCAACACCAAGTGTGGATCACGTATTGTGCAATCAAGAGGTTATTCAAACTTCGTTTTTGTTTGGTTGTTTGGTTCATTAATTCCTGGTTCAACCTCAAAATCGGATTATTCTTTGGACTTTCTTGGGATCTTCAATCTCGTTGTGGGTTGCGTAGTATTCGTTATTACGTGGTTCTCATCACCATCCCAACCCCCTCAACCTAAAACTAGAAATTTGCTACTGACCACCATTGCCGCCATCTGTTTCCTTAGCTTCAGTAAGCTTGGATTACTCTCTAGGAACCAATCTCAGACCATGATTAGATTCCGATAACCCGCGTAAGAAAGATTTATCACTCTACAAGTACCTAGTAGAACTCGTAGGGTTGATAAAATCTCTAGGCCTAGTATAACTCAACTCTTTCTTATACTGATAGAATTATTCTTATTATCATCCTCATTTGTATCAAAATTATTGCTTTTTATTTTCTAACTATTTGGCTTCATGAATTTCTTCTTTTCTTCCTCAGCATTCTCATAAGAGTTCTGCCGATTATTTTCTGTTGTTTTTTGCATGGCTTGGGACTAATAGGAGGCTGCTGAGATGGTGGTCGGTGGCAAATTTCTAGTTTTGGGTTGAGGGGGTTGGGGTGGGGGTTGATGAAGAAGATAGTTTTTCCATTTTTATAATATTTATTTGGTTTTTTATTTTAAGTTTTTACTTATTTTATGAGAAAAATATTAAATTACTAATTTTCTCTTTAAAATTGATTAAAATGTGGTCAAAATTATTTTTTCGGGTCAATTAACTACAGATTGGATGGAAACTTTCCATTAGGGTCTCAGTTGTTATGATTTGAAAGGTTTGGAGTAGCGGCTACAACGATTGAAAGGTTAGGGAAAGTCTGCCACTGTTTGAAAGGTTTGGGGTCTTAGCTGCAATTATAACTTAAAAATATTTCAAGCCAAAGGTAAATTTCACCTTTTGTACTTTAGTCTACAGGATAATGAAAATTTCAATGCCCCACAATTTTATAACTTCACATATAAAGTAATATATCACACTATTTGATTCGAAGGTGCTACAAGGAGGGACCATTGTGATAATAACTTAAATCAACACGATACTCATACAATAAATCAAACATAAAAAGAACAAAAGGAAATTCATGAGCCACCAAAGTTAGGGTAAATTATGGGAATACTACGAATTTATATACTACAAGGAAAGAAGTGACAAAACTACGAAATTGCCCTTAACTAATAATATTAATTAATATGACGCTAACATCCCCCTTAAACTCATGTTGATACAGTAAGAAACGGTGAGAGTTTGTCAAACAAAAAATGAAAATGATGAATCGGATGGGACTTCTAGAAGAAGTCAGCAAGTTGCAACGATAAGAAACAAAATGTAAGAAAATGATGCCAGATTGCAGATGGTGACAAATCAGTACAGTCAATCTCAATATACTTCGTGCGCTCATGGAAAATAAAGTTGTGAGAGATTTGAATAGTAATTTTATTATCACAATACATAAGGTTTGGAGAGGAAGAAGAAACACCCATGTTTACAAGTAACCAACACATCCACACACACTTAATGTGGTGGATGCCCTAGCACGATACTCTACCTTAGTAGAGGAACGAAAACAATGACATGTTTCTTACTCTTTCAAGAGATAAGAAAATCATTCAAAAATATACAAAAACCAGTAGTAAGATTACTTCCCAATCAACATCAGAGTAGGCACGGAGCACTATAGAGGAGGTCAATGAAAACACAAGATTCTGAAAGCAATTATCGCGAAGATAACACAAAGTAAGAACAACCGTTGCTTGGTGGACTATAGTACGAGCTGAAACAAACAAACTAACAATGTGAACAACATAAGCAATATCAGGACATGTAATGGTGAGATAAACCAAATATCCAATAATAGTGCAATACAAAGTGGGATAAGTTAAGTATACAACATCAAAAGGTGAATATCGAGCGTTTGCCTCAAGAAAAGTATCGAAAATTTTAGTATCAGTAAGACGAGCATGCTCAATAACATCCATAGTATTCTTAGACCGGGAGAAAAGATGATCTCTAGGAGAACAAGTAACTTCAATTCCTAAAAAATAAGATAATGCACCTAAATCCTTCATTTCAAAACGACAAGCCAATTCTGATTTCAAATCAGCAATCCCATCAACATTATCACCAGTATTAATCATGTCATCAATATATAGTAAAACTAGAATGCAATCAGCTGAAGTGCATCTAAAGAATAGTACAGAGTTATAATGGCTTGATATAAAATCAAGAGAGGCAGCAACGGTGAAAACTTTTCAGTCCAGGCACAAGGTGCTTGTTTGAAACTATGAAGTGTATTCTTGAGTTTGCAAGCATGTCCAGGGGTATGAAAAACACCAAGATGGAAACTATATAAACATCTTCTTGAAGATTTCTATTCAAAAAGGCATTTTTGATACCCAACTAAGAAAGAATCCAACAATGAACAGATGCAACTACAATAAGTGTATGAACAGTGGTCATCCTGACAATATTGGCAAAGGTCTCCTCATAATCCAGACCATACTGATGAGTAAATCCCTTATCAACCAATCTAGCCTTGTAATGCTCAATTGAACCATTAGATTTGGCTTTGATTTTATAAACCCAATGAGAACCAATGGCATGTTTACCTAGAGGTATTGTAACCAAGTCCCAAGTGTCTGTCTTATGCAGAGTAGAGAGTTCATTAGCAATAACCTGTTACCAAAGAGGATCCAGAATAGCTTCTTTATAGGAAGATGGTTTAGATAGTTTTTGAATAGAGGTTAAGAAACAGCAAAAGGATTCCAAATAACAAAAGTAAGCAAAATTAGGTAACTGATTGAAATTACGAATACGTTGAAGCTATTGAAGAGAAGCATGAGTAGGACCCACAATCTCATACGGTTCTTGGGAGACCATAGAAAGATGAGATATATTATGATCCAGCGTATGTGTACTTGTAGTATGTGAATGATCAATGGTACATGAGATATATGAAGTTGATATATCAATATCATCAGAGAATGGATCAATACGAATGAGGTCAAACTTAGTCACTCGTGAGTATTATCAGAAAAAAAAGAATAGGATATGCTCAAAAAACAGAACATGACAGAAACATAGAATTTTTTATTAATGGGATCAAAATAGCAATAATCATTTTGGCCTTACCCATAAACTAAGAAAACACAGAGCGAGATGTCAACTTACTACATTCTACTTCAGGATGAAGGACAAAACAAGTACAACCAAAGACTCTCAATGATGAATAATTAGGAGGATGTCCCTAACAATGTTTCAACGGGTGATAAACTTGCAGTGTGAGAAGACGGAATCTTATTAATTAAGGAAACAGTGGTGAAAATTGCTTCTCACCAACCTTTACTAGGAACTTTGACAAACAAGAGAAAAGAATGAGTAATTTCTACAATGTGCCTATACTTTCGTTCATAACACCATTTTGCTATGGGGTGTTAGTACACGAAGTTTTATGAATTGTGCCATCAGAAGTAAGTAGTTCAGAGAAATCAGCAGAAGTATACTCCCCACCAAATCACATCTAAAACACTTAATTACATTAGAAAGTTGAGTTTTTATAAGTGTTCTAAAAGAACAATAAATAAAAAGAAAGTTAGAACGTCGTTTCATAAGATAAACCTAATAATAATGATTATAATCATCAATAAAAGACACATAATATCTAGACCCTCATTTTGTAAAAATTGGAGCAGGTCCCCACACACCAGAGTGAAGATCAAATGATGCAATAAAGTGAGAAATACTTCGAGAAAAAAGGTAAAATAGAAAATTTAGCTAATTTGCAACCATTGTAATTAAAAATATCACGAGTTTGTAAATCGTCCAATTGACCCTTATAAACTAAAAAAAATTAACGATAATGGAAACATGTCCAAGACGAGAATGCCATAAATAAAAACTAGAAGAAGATGAATTCAAAGAGAAATATGACAAGTCAACACTAGAGGCTGCAACATATGGTGGTCTCATTGTCTACTGCCTATCCCAATTAGCTTATGAAATCGAGGATCCTTTACATGACAGATAGTAGAAGAAAATTGAAATAAGTATCGAGAATCACACAACTGGCCATAGAAATAAGATTCAAAGTAAGAACTGTAACATAATAGATATCTGAAAGCGATAAATTAAGTGTATTAACAAAAACAACACTTGTTAGGGCATTGAGGTACCATCAGCAATCGTAACAGACTTAGACGAGTAAGAAGAATGCAAGTCATTAAAGAATTTTAAGTTAGATGACATGTGTTACGAAACACCTAAATCAAAGATCCATGATAAAGAAATACTCGAGGGACTCAGGGACGACAAACCTAAGAACTTCTGAAACTGCACTACTATATCAGTCAACATGGAACTGGAGAAGGTAGTGTTCCAAGTATAGACGAGTCGCTGGTGGTATGCTAGAAACTATGTTAGTATGGGATGATGGGATCACTGTTGTGGCCGCTGCTTCTTCAATAAGTTAGGACAGTAAGACTTTCAATGTCCATTTTGTTTTCAAATGTTACACTTGTCACTAGAAAAATGCACATAACCTTTGTTCTGATTCTGTATGGACGATCGAGATGGTATAACCAATATTGAGGTGCTAGATGGAGAAAGAGATACTTTTTCTACTAGAGATTTAAAATGTGTTTCTTCAACAACCAATTCACTAACCGCTGAATCAACTGAAGAAAGTGGAGTGCGATGCAAGATAGAGCCTCTAATTCCCTCAAAGTCACTACAAAGTGCCATAAAAAATTGAAACAATTGTTGTTCCTCTCTATAAATAATATATTCCTCACATGCTTTCAGTCCTGTTGATTCTCTAAGAGTCAACTCATCCCAAATCAAATTCATAGCAGTGTAAAAATCAAGAATACTCGTATTCTTCTATTGTAAAGCCCGTATGTCATTCTCCAACATATACCTCTTTGCATAATTAGATTTAGTGTACAATTTCTAAAAATGATCCCAAATTTCCTTTACTATTTCATGCTTCACCAACTGTGTACCAATGGATTGCTCAACAGAATTATGAATCCAAGTAAAAAATTTCACATTGTTTGACTCTCAATTATCTAACTCAATCACATAATTATCAGCTGTGCTCTTGGGTTTCACAACAGTTTCATTAACATAACCACACAATCTTTTGCCCTTAAGAAAATTCCTTATCATAGTATTCCAATATGAGTAATTCTTACAATTTAATTCGACACTAATGGATTGGAGCGAATCATTTCTTTCAGTTGCCATCAAAGAGTCAACAAATAAACAACTACAAATAAAAGAAATCACCCAATTCTAGGAAAGCCAACGACAGCCAACGTACAACCATGAACTATAATTTGAATATACTGTACAGTACACGTACAATCAAACTAATATCGCCAAATGATCGGAAATTTATCAAGGAACAAAATGTCTCTTTGAAGCAGCCCTAGAAGTCGCCGCACTTGCAACCGGTTCCTCTACCAAGATCATTCACGTGCTGTCGGAATACCACGCATGGAAGTGCATAAGTTGGTCAGAAATGATCCTCTAGGATAAGAGTACCCAACTATGGTCACCAATCTTTAAATTCAAGTCATGTTTGAAAAATCATGTGTTTTCAGTGGCTCAAAATAAACTAGGGTCTTCAATTGCACATGATGTTCGAAAAGGCATGGAATGAGAAGATCGACTTCAACACAAAAATTTGGGCTCTGATTCCATGATAATAATATGAATCAACATGATAACACGATGCTCATATAATAAATCAAACACAAAGAGAAGAAGAACAAAATGATTTTTATGAGCCACCAAAGTTAGGGCGAATTATGGGAATGCAACGAATTTATATACTACAAGGAAAGAAGGGGCGGAACTGCAAAACTACCCTTAACTAATAACATTAATTAATATTTCGCTAACGCATTGCACGTTAACTAAGAGCCCGTTTAAACCCCCCCCCCCCTTTTTTTTTTTTTTTTTTTT
>CAIGRN010180663.1:0-15762 GCA_903798345.1 Fraxinus anomala | reverse complement strand
TTTTTTTTTTTAGAATGTATTTTGAAATA
Organism: Fraxinus anomala; assembly: GCA_903798345.1. Lineage (NCBI taxonomy): Eukaryota > Viridiplantae > Streptophyta > Magnoliopsida > Lamiales > Oleaceae > Fraxinus > Fraxinus anomala. The sequence goes on along the minus strand of CAIGRN010180663.1, from coordinate 15,733 downwards.
GTAAATTGATGGAAAATGTACGGTTAAAAAATAAGGAAAATTTTTTGGTTTGAGTGTAATATTATTTTATTGAAAAATGTGTGGTTGAAAAGAAGAAAGTGAAAAATGTATTTTAAAAAAAAAATGAAAATCAAACAAGGGCTCAATTTGTTTTGTGTCCAAGCAAATGTGTAGTTTGCAAATACGTACACTGTGTTCTCTGTGAGGGAATTTTTTTTTTTTTTAATCAAAATTGGGACCATTAGGTTCGTAATCTTTCTCCTTATGTGAATCATTTACAAATTATCAAAATCAATCAGACCCAACTGATTGACCCCAATAACCAGTAGAACTTAACGTGCTGAATAAGCTTAGTGGACCAGATAGCCCTTCACCCAATCAATATCAAGGTGAATCATCGATTTTTGGGTTATTGATGTCCCGATTAACCGCGTCAATCAAAAGGCAAAATATATTTTGTTAAATTAGGAGAGTTGAGAAATGAGAATTGAATCCATGAACTAAAACTTAAAAAACTAAGGCTGAACAACCAGAGCAATCATTTATTATATATTCACATTATAAATTATTATCTTGTAACATTTGCTAATTTCATATATTTTCAAAACATTATAGTCTCATATATTGTATATAAATTGAATACAAAAACATGTTATCTTTTACGATAAGAAATAATTATTATATGTATACGATATTAGATATAGAAAAATTAATATTCAACTACATGTATAAGATACTTTTATTACAGGCAAATTTTTAGTATGTATTACTAATAAAAAAAAAAAGGAATAAAATATAAAATTCATTAAAATTTCTATATTATTCAAAATTATAAAATTACGATGTAGACACTATAATAACAAATAAGTTTACAATATCAGAAATTTATAGGCATAAATATAATTAATGTGTACCATAAGGTACATATAGAGATATCCATAAGGGACACTTGTGTCCCCCTAATGGGGGGCTCCGGAAAAATAACTTAAAAACTTTAATTTTGTCTGAAGAAAATATTTTGTATACGAAAGTTTCATAAATAATTTTCAAAGTAATGATCCATTGGTCCGACCAGTGATCGACCGATTTAACCAGTGACCAGATGATCTAATCTCTTGATCAAATCAATTTTCAGATCGAATATGATAACTATACTTATACTTTTTTGTCAAAGGTTAGCCAAACATGCATCTATTCTTTCCCATTTATGATATGATATATATTAAATTGATCTCCTTCATCCTGTGAACAGAACGTTAAATTAGATTCCCTAGTCACATTAGTAATAGGAAGTTTTTATCATATTCATTGGGGATGGAAGATATGACCTGTATGATTATATATTCGATTTTATTATATATTTATGAACTTATCTAAAATGTTTTAGGGAATAATTAAGTATAAAATAATTGATTACCTCACTCCCAAACAAACATACCTATGTAACCTAACGCGTCATTATTAGTGGGAAGATGCCAAACCAAACATATTTCCAACATTTATATTATATGGTTAAGGCGTTGAGCTTTTCAATCGTAAGTAGGCAGAGATTTGACTCAGAGCTGCCCCCTTCAATTTATTATTTTATTAATCATTTCATAATTAATTAATCCTACCAGAAATAAATAACCGTTGAGAATTAATCATAATTCATCTACATCAATAAGTTTAACAATGTTTTATTAAGATTAATTAAGTTTTAAATAGGATTCCTCAATTCATATCGAAAAAGCAATGTCCCTCGATTATTATCAATATACGAACTTCTGAGTGAAAATTCTGAAAACACTCAAAAAAATGGAAAACAAACGTTTAAATAAAATTGTATTAAATAAGATTTAAAAAACTCAATAAAATAAAAATTTTGAAAAAATAAATTTTTAAATTTTTAAACAATAAAATTCTAGAAAAAAAAAATCTGAAAAAAAATTATAAAATTTATAGAAAAACAAAAAATATAAATAGTTCAAACTCTTAATGACTATTTACATAAAAGTTCTAAAAAATACTAACGAATACAGATAAAAATATTCTCTAATTCACGTTATTAATTTTTTTTTCTACATTTTGAACTCAATTTATTATTTATTTTTATTTTACTTTTGTATTGAAAAAGAAATATTGTAAAATTCACTAACTTCAAAATGTATATAATATTTGATAATATATTAACATAAAATTTTCTATTTTTATTCAATAATCAAGTTTCATGGAATAAAATGTTATAAAATATTTTTTTGTTCAAAATTTCGAACCAAACATATTTTATAGTTTAAAAAATAATTTTTCAAAATGTCAAACCAAATGCATTTGTAACAAACTTAAAATAGACCCTAAAAAATTGAAAATGAACTCAAGACTGAATACTGAAAAATGAAACATAAACCAAATGGGCATTTAAAGCTCATGTTTGATAGAGATTTTCTAAAATTTTCAATCACACATTTTCTTAACAAAATAATTTTGCACGCAAATCATAATTTTTTTTTACTTTTTAACTATACATTTTCTTAAAAATAAAATAAAATAACAGGGTCTACTCTAAAAAAATTTACATTATACATGCTCTAATTTTAATCACATTTAATTGGACTCGCAAACACTATCCACATTTTCATCACTCATTTCTTGAAATTTTAAATTTAAATGAAATAACAAAGGTTAGGTTGGCTTGTATATTGAAAATATAAAAAGAGAAATTTCATAAATGCACCAGATAAATGAATTATTTTAAAAAAAAAAATACTATTTGAACGTTTTTATTGTAAAAAAAAAATTGTGTTACATTTATTTCATATTGTAGTATACTTTTTTTTAACGCGTTATACTTTTTTTTTAACACACATTCATTCAGCTAACTCTAGACCAAGACACCACAAGCAAACAATAGCACAACATCGCCACAACCTCCTTAGATATTCTCCAAAATCTCACTGTGATGATGCATATTCATCAAGGTGACAATACTTGTGGTGAGATTGTCATAACGTCACAATTTCCATCGATGGTAGTGGTAATGTATGTATGGAAGGGAATGGTCATGGGAGGTTTCCAATTTGATTACGTACAATTTTTGAGAATAGAAAAAATGCACAGTAATTTTATAAATTATATAGAAAAAGAAAAAGGGGAAGTAGTAGGTGTAGCTTCCATGTTATAAAACAAATCAAATCACTTTTCGTTTGGAATAGAGTTATGCTGATTTATGAAAAAAAAAGATTACGAGGCTCGACATAGTCAAGGATTTCCTGAAGGATAACATCAAAAAGGCATGCTTGCGGCGTAGAGTAATCACGATCAACCTGTTATATTGTAGGGTTATTTTTCTTTGAAAAAAAAAAATCATTTTTCGGTTAAAGTTAAGAGTCAAAGAAATTAATGAAGTTTTCTTCATTAACCGACGTATGTTAAAAAAATTTCAATGAGGTTATCAAGTTAAACATATCAAATAGAAATTGAACTAACACAAGTTAAACCTAATTTTAATTATTTAAAATGAATCTTGAAATTTCGATCCAAACTTAAATAAAGTTTAGCACCTAAATCAATAACCCTAATTTTAATAAATCTTTCCTATCCATTTTTCAATTTATTTTGGCCAAATCCAATCTATTTTCATGAAATTTGTTCTCCTCTACAGTGGATAAATTTCGTATGTGAGCTGTCCATGAAATTTCAATTGGATCACTAAATCTCAATTTATTTTCGACTTAATCACTTACCTTCAATTTTGATTTCAAATTTCACTACTCCATCACCGTTGTCTCCCAAAAGATTAAAATTGCTTAAATTGACAATTATTTTGCAGTAGGTAATCGTTGTGTTGCGTGTCAACTTATCACCCCTCCGCATCATAAAAGAGTTAAAAAAAAAAAAGGTCTTTTTAACACTTAAACACAAAAATACTGACACATTCTTCATTTACTTATTTTCCTTTTTAGAGTGACACGTATCAATTACGTAGAAGATCAATTACAATATGACTGTCAAATAAGTACTTTATTTCAATTTGAGAGATGGTGAATGATAAATGTGTACATAGTGATTTTTACTTGAAACTAAATTGAAGTTCCATGATTCAATTAAGATAAATTAAAATATAATCACTCAATTGAGATCATGCCAAAGTTCAGTGACTGCAGACAAATTTACTCCATTAAATGCAATAAGTCAATAAATGAAGTCCTTTTTAGAAAATCAATGTTGGGGTGTATATTTTGTGTGACAGGGCAGATACGAAATTAGTGGATTACAATTACATGAGGGTTGCTTTCATTCCACACAAAACTAAGCAATTAGTGGCTACAAATAAGAGTGTACCACCCCACCCCACCCCACCCCACCCCATGTCCTACCATTTCTAGATTCTAAAATGGACCCATTCTTCTTTTGCATTTGCATCCTCTATTTGAGGTTAGGATTTCAAGACAAGTCCATAATGTTGTCAAACATTAGGATCGACCCAATTGTCATGCATTAGGGGGACAAAGTATAGGCGTGGCAATGGATTGAATCTGGTCGGATATATTAAAACTTAAAAAGTTATATTATAAAATATCAATCTCACTAAAATGAGTAACTCCAAATCATAAATCTTTGTCTATATTTTGATAATCGATCAATGTGAAATTTATTTATTAACGTGTTCTAGCAAGATGACAACTCGTTTGAACATATTAATTTTAAAATTCGTATGCTCATTTTTTAGTTTTAATATGATCGAATTACTCATTGAAATTTAATGAACTGTAATATCATATTAAGACTTGATGTTACATGTTAAAATGTCAATTTTATTAAGAACAATGGTCCAAGCTCATGTATGTTGATCTATATTTCGATAATTAGTGGATGTGAAATTTATTTCTTAAGAGGATGCACGAGCTCCGGCCATATGGACACATTAGGTCTTAAGTTATTAAATTTAATAATTCATTTAATGGTTTTGCTATATTTATTATTTCTCCTCTTTTTCAAAAATTAAAAAATGAAAGAAATAGAAAATTAAAAAAAGACGATATAACGATAATTTTCGAGTCAACATATAATGGTATTAAGTTATACATTTGAATAATTCAATTTCCTATGACCAAATTTTTGGATAGATCGATATGCACCTCCGTGTTTAGCTCTACTTCCCTCATAGAACACTTATCAGTGTCATCGTTTTATTTGTCAAAATAAAAAGTAAAAGAAACCTACAAGAATTAAATATGATGATCAAATATAAATTATAATCTAGTGTGGTTTTATGTTATGAAAAATATATATTTACGATGATCAAAAGTCGTTTTCTTTCCTTTTATACTAAAATCGTAGTCAATATAAAATAAAATGTAATTTTGATTCAAGAAAAAAAAAATCTTAATCTACTTAACTTTTATTTTTTTATTTTTTTGGAAAATAGATTATTTTATTTGTTGAAAACTGAACAAGAAAAAGAAAAAAAAAATTATGTTGTGGCGAGTATGAATATTTTTATTGATGGCGATAGAGTAAACCTATACGCGCCTTTTTCTTTTCTGCAAATTCCGAACTTCTCCTCCGTCTTACGCCATCACATTCCACCCCACCCCTTCCTATAAAAAATAGAATTGTGCCGCCCCCTCTCTTTCTTCTCTTCTCCACCTGTCTCTACATACACGTATACGTATATACATAATACATACGTACATAGAATTTCACGTCTTTGAGAATCAGAAGAAAAAAGTAAAGAAGGAATCAGAAGAAAAAAGTAAGTAGGAATAATGAGAACGCTATGTGATGTTTGCGAGAGTGCAGCAGCTGTTCTTTTCTGTGCAGCCGACGAGGCAGCTCTTTGCAGTTCTTGTGATGATAAGGTAGATTTTATGTGTATTTCATAATGGATCTGATTGTAGTGAGGGAGTAAATGCTAGTCAAATTTATTTGTTAGATTATGTTTTGTTAGGTTGTAGTACTATTTTGTTGTATTGAATCGAATATCCATATTAGATTTTTAAATGTCTACGTGTGGATCTTTGCTGAGATAAAATACTATCTGAATTTATCTTAAAGAAATTATTTTACCATGGTAGGAATTGCTGTTACTTTGAATTGCATATTTCTGTGCATAATGTTTTTATGATTTCAGGGTATTTAGGGCTATGTGTTGTCTATCATTCTTGTAGTATCTTAAAACTTTTGAATAACATCTCATTTCACTAATACGTGGGTCGTTTTTCAAGTACTTGATGGCCTCCTTATCCTAGTGTTTACCCTCGAAACTTGCCATAGCCATCTAATTTGGAATGTGGGTTCTTCTCATTATATTGAATAATCATCTTTTGATTCCCTTATAGCACACATTTAGCATGAAGATGGTTTGTGCACTGGTAATGGATGCATAATTGCTGGACGTATATAAAAGTTGAAAATCTAAGCCATTAATATCAAGCCATATCCTGAGGGTTGGAGACAGATGGCAGGACTACTATCAAGTATGTCTGAGAAGAATGCATTCGTGTACTTTCTTGCATTGTGGTGGCATCTGCATCATGCCATCTTATGAGTTTGAAGAATGTTCCATGAGATTCCTAGAAGGAATTTCTATTCACTTCTTGGAATACTTAACTCGTTTTATTCTTAACTTATTATTGTCTGAAAATTGTAGTTGTGAAAATGATAGGCTAACATGGTGTGATAGGTCCATATGTGCAACAAGCTTGCGAGTAGGCATGTGCGAGTTGGGCTTGCTGAGCCCAGTGCAGTTCCACGTTGCGACATATGTGAAAATGCACCTGGTATACAGGTTCATTTCTCTTCCTTCCAATTATTTGAAAGGTTGGAACACGTTCTGAAATACATTTATTATTGGACCTCTTATGTAGCTTTCTTTTATTGTGAGAAAGATGGAAGTTCTCTTTGTCTCCAATGTGATATGATGGTCCATGTTGGTGGTAAAAGAACCCATGGAAGATATCTCCTATTAAGACAGAGAGTTGAGGTTTGTAGTTGTTTTAGAGAACACTACTCATTTTTGTAGCAGTCGTGCAAAAGGCCTCATATTTCCTTCTTTTATGGTTTGCTTCTATAGTTTCCTGGGGATAAATCTTCACGTTTAGACAAACCAGGATCACAGCAAGGTGATCTGGGTGAAGCTAAGAGGGAATCTATTGAGCCCTCTAATTTTAAAGGGAAGGAAAACGAACAAAATCACAGGGCATCTTTGATTCCAATGCTGGCTAATAACAGTACCCATGATGGGAGAATGGAGAATAAGCTGATTGATCTCAATGCCAGACCTCAACGGCATGGATTAGCTCCAAATAACCAGGTATTTTCTTTTTCTATAATTCTCATTTTTCGAAATCTATATTTATGATGCATGGGAAAGTTCTGAATAACCATTTACCTTATTTTTATGATCCTTCTATCTAAATAACCACATTTCCGATATAATGGTCAACGATTTACAAAGTTTATCCTTGGTTTTGATTTCCAAGGAACAAGTGGATACTTTGATTGGCAATCATCATGAAGAACCAAGTTTGGTTCCAAATGGATACTTCAAAAGCGAGCCTGAGAAGTGATGGAGGTATGGCATATGGATATGTATTGAGTATTGATATTCCAGATTATTAGTTAGTTAACTTACAACAGCTAAAAGAAGAAGAGGAGTAAAGTGCAATATTTTAAGTCTTATACAGTTTTATTCTAGTTGTCGAGAGTAATAACTTCTCATTTCCTATATAGTACTCAAATGACATATCTGCTGTCTGCTCAGTTTGAGAGCATTGTAAATGCGAGGTCATATGCACTTGTTTTTTGATGAAGGTCTGATCATTCCAAATTTTGGCTCTTTTTTTTATTTTTATTTTGTGATCTATACTTCTTTTTTCCTTTTTTCGAGGGTAGAATATTACTTTCGTTGTATCTCACATTTTAAATTGATGGAAATTGCAGTGCAAGATCCCAATCTATGGAACTTGTAGGAAAATTGGTCCTCAACTTTTAATTTTGCATTTAAAATCCTCGTTTTTCAAGTTTAATGCATGTTGATTCCCAATAGTCGGTTTTTTCTCTATTCGACGGTGTAATGTCAATCTTTTTTGTTAAAAAGATGATTATGCTCTCCTTAATTATTAAAATAAAATAAACAGGAGAAAGGAAGGAAATGAAAATAAAAAGTAAAGAAAAGAAAAGTTAATAAAACAAAGTTCCCCACAGAGGCCCACTTATCCCTGCCTGCAGGGGGTGAAGAGGGCCAAAAACCATAGTGGGTAGGTGGTGTTGTAAACCAGATAAGCACCATATATACGGAAACCGGTGGAAACTTGCACCTAAGCTGCACAGGAAAGGTCCAAACTTAATCCCAATCCCAGGGAACAGTGAANTGTAAACCAGATAAGCACCATATATACGGAAACCGGTGGAAACTTGCACCTAAGCTGCACAGGAAAGGTCCAAACTTAATCCCAATCCCAGGGAACAGTGAAGACCTCGTTTAAGCATGAATCATAGTTCAAATATTTCTTATTCTAGTTCATATATTCCATGGTAAAACAAAAAAAAAAATTAAATTAATTCTAAGCAGGAATGAGGAGTCTTTATGTTGCGTCACCGAGGACCTCATTTCAGAAAAATATGCCTCCTAGGGGCTAAATTAGTCAACTGGCCGGTCCAATCGTAAACTGGTGAACCGGCCTTAGGCTTACCAGTTTTCCTGGTTCATCTTATTAGAGGAAAAAAGATGTTAAATAAAATGGAGATGAAGGACGAAGAGCAAGCAGTGGCTGCTATTTTTTACTGTGAAGTGAGAAATCAAAGGGGAGAAGAGGTAAAGAGGAATATAAAAGATTTGAGAAGATAGTAAAACAGTCATTGAAGTTTTAGGCCTTCAGATTGGGGTTTGGTTTGGATGAGAGGAGAGCAGGAGCACCCATGTAAGCATATTCACAACAAATTTGCCTCACATCAACACACCTAAGAAGCACAGACATGGATACGTAATTAGAATACGTACGCTACGGGTATAACGATACGATTTTTTAAAGAAAATTAGGATACGCGAATACATGTTATAAAATTCAACATAATTTCATTAAAAAAAATAATAATAACAAAGAAGCATAATAATAAAAATAAAATAAATATTAAAGCATTTTATCTTAATCCTTAATTGCCCCCAACTTCATTTTCTTCATTAACATCAGTTTCTTCATTATCATTAAAAATATCACTTTCCAACTACGATTCATCTAATGATAGATTAGTAACCTCAAGCAGTTCAACACCTTCTAGAGTATCTAATGAGTCTCCGACGATGTCCCATATTTTGGATTATCCTTTTGAATAAATTTCTATTTTTCTTGATTAAAGATGCATATTGCTATGAATGAAAACTAATTTTTTAGCTCGTTGTGGAGTTATTTTATTTTTTCTCATAGCACAAAATAATAAGTGCTCTAATTTCTTTCGGCACGAGATGAAGAAGTTTTGCAAAAGAAGTTTTAAAATAATGCCTTGAAGAAAAGATGCGTCTGAACCATGAAGTAGCCACTAAGTTTTTAAATCCATATTATACCTAGTGATAGAATCAAACTCACCAATAACATTCTTCTTCACGTGTCTTAACGTATCGGATACTCATTGAAAGTACTTAAAAATATTTAAAAAATTAAAAAATGCGCATTCGATACGTATAGAAAAATTAAAAAATATACAGTACGTATCGGAGGGTCTCCTAGCTTGAATACATATCGAATACGGGTACGTAATAAGTTTACAAGTATCAATGCTTCTCAGCAATACACCAATTACAATATAATGAAGGTGCTAATTATGATGTTAGTTGACACGACAACTGCCATGATTGAAAATTAACTATTGACTCTCTAGCCTTTTTCGGATTCTTGGGACTTTTTGGTATAATGAAGGTGCTAATTATGCCCTAAGCTGGCATGACGAATGCCATGATTGAAAATTAACTATTGACCCCCTAACCCCCTTTCAGCTTACTTGGGATATTTTGGGTAACGATTATGGGAATTTTTTAAATTATCAGTTGTGAGCATTTATGAGCTGTGGTTTTAGTAGCAGTTTTTAGAAATGTCCAACCTATGCTTGAGAGTTTATTATCTATGGGTTCTAAAAAATTTTTAAAAGAATAAAATTACATATATGTCCTTTAGTGAAATTTTCAATTTATAATTTCTCGTATGAAATTTTTTTACATATTTTACATATAAATATTTTTTTTTTACAAATTAGTTAATAACTTAATATAGCTTAAAATAAGTTAAATATTTGCTTTAAATTTTAAGTTAGTATTTATACTTATAATTAAATTTTACAATTATAATTTAACTTTTTATATTTTGTAACTGAATTTTCGTCTTATTGTAGTATTTTTACTTTATAAACAAATTTTTACACAAAAGTAATTTTTTTTATCTTATAAATAAATTTTTTTACTTATAAATAATTTTTTTAGCTAGTGTATTTTTATGGGTAAATAGCACAGAACATCCCTACATTTTAATATCATTGTGCAATATGTCCATATCTTTTATTTTTTAGTATTTTCACCCCTACCTTCTACCTTTTATGGGGCAAAATGTCATTTTTATCCATTTTTCAGTAAAAGACGATTTTACTCTCTTATTCAAATAAAACTAAAAGAAAAAGATGAATAACCAACTACAACTATAGTCATTAAGTTTTTAAAAAATTACAAAGAAATCATAAATTCTCCATCACCACTACTTTCACAACTTACCAAGCTGCCACCTATAGGTCCACATAAAACCACATTTCGGTCACCACGCTCACCGGACTCCACCACCACCAACCTCGCTTCACTCCCCCATCGTCCCCCCTCCCCCCACCCCACACACAAATTTGAAGATTGTAGCACTTAGGACCCACTAATTTTGGTTAGACAGCTCTCTTCGTGCATCGCGTCGGTGGAGAGTTTTGGACTAGAAATTGAAACGGTTGGGGGGATAATTGGTTTAATTAGATTCATACCCATTGTCGTTTGGGTTTGTTAATGGTTCGATTGATGCCAATTTGGGGATTTAGTGTTGTGGGGTGCATGAATTGAAGGAGAAGAGTGGCAAAATGGACGTCGCTACCGTTGAATGTCTAGATTACAGTATAACGATTTAAGGCAGGTTTGATTGATGTGAGGCCATGTATAGGTTCGTCAAGGTGAGGGATAACTGTCGGTGGTGGTGCGTGACCGTGGGTGGCGCCGAAAGAGGGGTTGCCATGAAGGGTTGTATACGGCAGTTTGGTATTTTAGGCTGCAAATGTGGCTATTTTCGACAGATTTTGTGACCAATACTCTAAGAGAGGATGTTGGGGTGAGTGAAGCGAGGCTAGTGGTGGTGGAGTCCCGCCGGCGTGGTGGCCAGATGGTGGTGCTATGTGGATCTATAGGTGGCGACTTGGTGGGGTTGTGAAAGTAGTGGTGGTGGTGGAGAATTTAGAACTTATCTGTAATATTTTTAAAAATTTAGGACTATGATTGCAATTAATTGTTTATTTTTTCTTTTCTTTTTGTTTCATTTGAATAGAAGGGTAAAATCGTCATTTTATTGAAAAAATGGTTGAAAATGATCTTTTGCGCAATGAAAGGTGGAAGGTAGGAGTGAAAATGCAAAAAAATGAAAGGTGAGGATGTTTTGCACAATGACGCTGGAAGGTAAGGACGTTTTGTGCTATTTACCCTATTTTTATTTATAAGGTAGTTTTGAACAAAATATATTGTTGGAAATATTTTTAAAATGATAAAATTAGAAGAGAATATGAGAAACGGTCAAAATCCACCAAATTGGTGGGTTAAGAGAATCGGTCAAAATTACACTACACCGATTTTGAGTGGTTTTTAAACTGTCTAAAATCTTATGAACTTATTTTCTTAGTTTGTAAACCTTTCTAAATGAATAAAGAAATGATTTTTTTTGGTATGTGGGGTGTTTGCGCGAGTGTGAGGGTGGGGGCAATTTCATTTCCGGACCAAGACAACATAGAAAGGCAATTCTTATCATATGGCTTTTCATATGTATATTGAGATCCCATCTGATGCGTGCATTGATTTTCACCTCAGTGCAGATGTAGGCTACTCTTTGATGCATATGTAGCTGCATCTTTCTAGAGGAGATGGCAGAATGGCTTGAAGCTATTGCTTGCATTGGTCCTACGACTTGTGTAGAATATAGATGGTTTGAAATGGTTATGCTAAATATGATTGTGGAGAAGTATGAATCACTGAATTTCATTTCTACATTTCTTGGTTTTGAATGCAATTACAAGCTCTCGTCTTACGTTTATTGTTGATTCAAGCAATCGTGTCGGTGAAATTTATATTGCACCTTGTAATGTGTCTATTGTAGTTACTGAGATTGAGTTGCTCGATTTGTATGTCTACTGATTCAAATAAGACTTTGTACACTGGATTTTGGTAAGAATAGCCAATATATGGTTCTTTAAATGAAAATTTCACCGGAACTAGGTTGTGTACTGTTATAGGGAAACGCTTGTGCTGGTCATGAATGTCGACTGATATTTTGCTGATATATCTTAATTTTTGTAATGCAAATGTTCTAATCTCCTCACGTTTCCTGGAATTCCTTCAGTTATATACATAGTGGATTTAAGGCAGGACGGGATTTGAAGAGCAGTAAGTCTGTGACATCTAACAAAGTCTGCTCAATTAGTGAAGCCGAAAGGGAGAAATATTGTGCAGCCTCCCGTGAATAAATCTGACATTGAGTAGGGTGAGACGTTGATAATCTCATGTAAACTAGATCTTACGAAAGGAAAAGGCAACGCGTACAGAAAACCAGTTATTAATTTTTTGTTATTATTTCATTTGCTAGATGTGTATTATGCTTATTTTGTGACCAAACAAGTAACTTAAATCTTTGCTTAGCAGGAAATGGTTACATGACCGGTCTTTTCTCATTCTCTGACTAATTTGTTCTTGTTGTCTTGCTTGGTAATTATAGGTGAAAGTCAATTTAAATAAATGTTTGATTAATCTTAAAAGCTAGTAAAATGTACTTTAAAGTAAATTTTTATTTACGTACATGTTTTTGATGTTACTTTTTCCAATTTTTTTTAAATTTTAAATTTACTTATTTTTTGATACTAATATTGGGATTGCTTTCAAAATAAGTAATAGATTTTTAATGTTGACTAACAAAAAGTATTATTTGTTTCAAAAATTTCTTAGTACTTATAAGTGCTTTTTTGAAGCTTACACAATTTAATTGTAAATTTCACCCTACCCCAATTGAAATTCGAATCCAGATTATTGGCCTGGAAAATTTTTGCTGATTGGGTCAGGTCTTGATATCGAGCTTTTACATAAACATGTACAAGTCCTTGCAAATTGAAGTTTCTTTTTAATTACATTGAAGGATAGGGAAGTTTATGGATTCGTGACTATGATGTTTTAGCTACTTCTGTTTTTATTAAATTGATATTAAAATTAATGGTAATTAGCACAAAATGTTCTCATCTTTCATTGTTATTATGGAAAACATCATTACCTTTCATTTTTTTTTTACATTTTCACACTTATTTTTACTTTTCATTGTGTAAAATGTCATTTTTATCCATGTTTTAAATTAAAAATTGTGAAATGACGAATATACCATTTTCTTTAAATAAAAGGAAAAAAGAAAAAAAAACTAATTTCAATCATAGTTCCATTTTTTTTAAAAAGCGCAAATGAGTCCAAATAAATAATTAAAAGGATAATTAGCACATAATGTCCTTATCTTTCATTATTATTGTAAAAAGCGTCCCCACCTTTTATTTTTTTGGTGTTTTCAACTTTAATTAAACATTTGATTACGCAAACCATTCTTTCTATCAATTTCATCCAATTTCTCAATAAAAAACTATGAAGTGACAAAATATCTTCCTATTATTATTTACACTCTTAGCTTAAATTAGAATAAATACAAATAAAATAACTCTTTTGTGTTACAAACATCGACTTTGATACTCACTAGTGATCTAGAGTTAATAGTTATTCCTTGTGGGATGATAACTCAAGTGAGAGAAAATTACCGAGGTCGAACTTTTGGACTTATAATCACTTGAACGCTCTTCCTTTACACTTCAATCTTAGGGATGCATTCAATGTAACATACACAAAATCTCCAACATAATACAAAGCTACTAAATTTCAGTACAGTAATGAACAAAAATGTAGATTGGACCCTTTAACTAAACAAGAAATTAAGCCTATGTTTGGAGCCGATTTTCTGGTTCAAAAAATGGATTTTTTGACCGTTACATAGCGAGGTGGATCCCACCAATGTGAGATAAAAGTCAAAAAGTGCGGATGAAATTAGAACTCAACAGTGCAAAAATTCATTTCCCAAAATCGGCTCCAAACAAGGGCAAAGAACAACAAGAACCATACACATCATAGCCAAACGTACTTCACTCTGTAAGACCAATTAATGTGGTCCAAGTAATATTATTAATAAATTAATTACTGGTGGTTAATTATAGATAAAATTCTATTGCTCTCTTGATGTATGAGGAAATTTTAGCTTTTCATATGCACATGATGTTATAGATCGCATAACGATGTAATATTACATGGACCAAGTGGGAGAATGTAAGACCAATTAATTTGGGCAAAGTAATATTATTAATAAATTAATTAATATGGTTTATTATTGTTAAAATTCTATTAGTCCAATGGGAAGTGACAGTTTTTTTTTTTTTTTTATATAACTATCCACTTTGATAAGTGATGGTTTTTTTTTTTTTTTATAACTATCCACAAGAATTAATTGCAACAAAAGTCTCAATTTTTTTAAAAAGTGCAAACGAGTCCCTAATAAATTATTAAAAAATTAATTTTTTTAAAAGTGAAAATTAGTCCCAATTAAATTTATTTAAAAATTAAAAAAATTAAAAAGTGTTAACGAGTCCCAAATAAATTATTAAAGAATTAGAAATTAAAAAAATATTTAAATAAGAGGATATATTCATTATTTCACAGTTCTTTATTGAGAAATTAGATGAAAATGATAGTTTGTGCAATCAAATATGTAATTAAGGGTGAAAATGCAAAAAAAAGAAAGGTATGACCGTTTTTCATAATAACGGTGAAAGTTATGAACATTATGCACTAATTATCCTTTTATAATTTATTTGAGACTCATTTTCACTTTTTAAAAAAAATCGGGACTATGGTTGTAATTAATTTTTTCTTTTTTCCTTTTGTTTTATATGAAGAGAATGATATATTCATCATTTCACAATTTTTAATTAAAAAAATTGATGAAAATGATTTTTTGCGCAATGAAGGGTGAAAATACCAAAAAATAAAAGGTAGAGACGTTTTCCACAATGAGAATGAAAGGTGGAGACGTTATGTGCTAATTACCCTTAAAATTAACTTCAAAATTTATATCTTATAGATCAGATTTTGTAGTTTCTTGGAAATTTTTTCATATATATCTTTGTGGTCCCTTCATAAGTGCCAACTCTAAAGTTTACATAAAGATAATCAACTTGATTATTGTTGCATGATTCTATTATAGATTTTTATCTCTCCAATGCTCGAGTCACCCAAGTTCATGATCCAATGATAGGGCATGTGACCAGTGGCGGACCCAGAACCCGGCGAGGGGGCGCGGCCGCGCGTGCTGGGATCCGTCGGAATAGTGGAAGGAAGGAAGAAGACGACCGGACAGACGAGACGACGACTGCGTTTATCTTCATCTGCCATTAATCT
>CAIGRN010180662.1:0-19837 GCA_903798345.1 Fraxinus anomala | reverse complement strand
AACTTTTGTAATTTCTTGAAAATGCAATTCTAATTATTTATTTATTTATTGAGATATTTTCTAGAGTAATATTGAGAGTTCTAAAAAATCTCTTGTGATTGTTGTATATGTGATTCGATCGTTGTATTTTTGAAGTGATTGTTCAAAGAGGTCGTAACAGTTTAAAGTGTACAAATTTAGTTTAGGACATCATATTACCACGAATTTTGATAGATTGATAAGTTTTCTTTTTGTATTTTAGGTCATGTTTGAGTCACATTATTTTTTTCATTCTCATTCTTCTACTCATTTTCAACCACACATTCTTCAATAAAATAACAGTTAAAAGGTTTATTATAATCATAATATATCTCATAAAAATTACGGTTTTAATTTTATTAGTGATGGAAGTTATATATTTGTCAATATATAGACAGCTTTTGTTTCTTGAAAAAATATACACCGAAAACACCGAAATCATTGTTTCCAACTTTTGTAATTTCTTGAAAATGCGATTCTAATTATTTATTTATTTATTGAGATGTTTTCTAGAGTAATATTGAGAGTTCTAAAAAATCTCTTGTGATTGTTGCATATGTGATTCGATCGTTGTATTTTTGAAGTGATTGTTCAAAGAGGTCGTAGCAGTTTAAAGTGTACAAATTTAGTTTAGGACATCATATTACCACGAATTTTGATAGATTTATAAGTTTTCTTTTTGTATTTTAGTTCATGTTTGAGGCACGTTATTTTTTTCATTCTCATTCTTCTACTCATTTTCAACAACATATTCTTCAATAAAATAATATTTTTCATCACATCAATAACTTTTTTTTTCTTTTTCAACCACATATTCCCCATCACATCAACATTAAAAATGCATTCTTATAACCAAAATGTGCACCTAACATAGGCTTAATTGTTATTCTTGAAAGGTATCTGCAACCAATTTTGTCCAACATCATGTTTTCGAAATACATGGTAAATAATATAATCTGACATTGAACTTTTAGGTGTGTTTAAAATCGGTAGCTGAATTTCAATTAATGTTAACTAGTCTCTCAACTTTGAAAATTGTTTTCCATGGACAAGTGTCTAAAATTGTACACTTAACTTTAAAAAAAATAATTCTTAATCGATCCTTCTAAAAGTCGATGTTAGTGAAATAGTTATCAAGACGTTGTGTTGCCAATTGTGAGCGACGAGGGATTCCGAAGACCCCCACCTAAGTTCCGTAGCTTATGGTCCATTATCTTGATCATGTTTTTTTCACTTTCAAAAAAGGAAGGAACTTCCCTTTTCTGCTAGTTGTGGGTGGAAGGATTTGAACTTCCAATACTGTGATTTGTAGTCACATGATCTAATAATTTGAACTACGGTAGGTACCTAAAAAAGGAACAGTACATCTTCTCACCTAAATCGTTTTATTTTGGACTAAACAATGGAGATGTGTCTCTTTATAAAAATATATGTGTATTTTAATTCAATTACGCTCCCTTAATTTTCACATTTTATTTAGAAAAATATAAATAAAAAACTAACAAGCTCAACTTATGTAATACTTCGAAATTTTATAGGTGGATAGGCTAGTTTAAGAAATTTTCAAGTCAATTAGCAACTTTTCAATTTTGCTAGGGACCAAGTACAAAAATAGCTATGACTATTCTGTTAGGTGGAAAATCGAGTTGATTCACTATAGCAATTTCTAAAAAAACTCAAGGACGAAGTGAAATTTTTGGAAAATTTTCAAAAACCATAATTTGAAATCATATGAATGTTTTTATGATGTCTCGTAGCGAAAGAGTGGGTTCGAGGAGCTTAAACCAAAAAATAGGTCCTAAATGCAGTAAGTGCAAAATTTAATGACTAAATTGTAAAAAGTGCTGAATTAAGATTATTAGTAAGAATTCAAATTGAACATCTTTTGACAATTTTGAGATATTGAGGGACTAAAATGAAAATTAGTTTTGGGGTGGATTTTTTGTTTGGGATAAATATTTAATTATTGAAGCTGAAGGAATTTATATGTCACTATCGAGTTCAAATGTAACTCATATTAAATCACGTTGAATGGCTCCGTGGGATAAATAATTTTTTGAAAAATATACGATTAAAAAGTAGAGAAATATTATGATTTTATATACAATATTATTTATTTATTTAAAAATAAATTTTAAAAATATATCATATATGTAACCAAGCGTGACAAAACAAGAATCACATATGATATCACCCCCACCATAATATATACATCAAATCAGTAGTCATAATATTATAGTACACACCTACTGCTGCAAGTCATAATGAGAGTTTGTTACTTTTTTCTCAGAAGAGAATTTTCAAATTTTAAAAAATTGGTTCAAACAGCTCAGATTCCAACCCTTTTTTCCTGTAAATCCTACAAAACTTCAAGTCCATCTCTACAAATTCTTATATAACGCCAAAAGTTGACAGTCCGGCATTAATTTGCCGGTGGCGGCTAAATTTCAAGATTTTCAGTTCCATTTTCTTGTATGAACTGAACTGATTCTGGGATATTAGGTGCAGAGTAAATTTGAGTTTTTTGCATTGAAAATCAAAATGTTATGCAGGAAAAGCTCAATTCTGAATGGGCGTGGATCTGTTTCAGTGTACCTTAATGTATATGATCTTACCTCCATTAATGGCTATGCTTATTGGCTTGGCCTTGGAGTCTACCATTCTGGTGTTCAAGGTCAGTTTTCTTAAATATTTTAGTTACAGTTTCAATCTTTCTTTTTCAAAACAAAGTCAGATCTAAATTTGAATTATTAATATGAACAGTTTGGGAATCTTTGGGTAAGCTTAAAAGCTAGTAAACCCACTTAAAAGTAAATTTTTGTTTCCAAGATGTATTTGGAAGATGTTACTTATTTGGGCAGTAAGCTTATTTCCAACTTCAATGTCAAGTTAATTTTTTTTCCCAAATTATATTGATAAGTAGTGTGTATTGAACATGCTCAACTAGCTTATTGATTTGTAAATAGGAACACCATCCCTTATTTCTTGACTATACAATGTTGCCTATGGAATGTGCCGGACTAGTTTATTGATTGCCTTCTTTAAATAGATAATCTATGCCTTGTCCCTTGAAAATACGATACTATGTATCGACTATGCCCGACTACTTTATTGACATGTAGTAGGAACACTATCCATTGTTTCTTGACAATACAATATTGCATATTAAACGTGCCCGAAAGTACAATATTGTATATCAAACGTTGCCTACTAGTTTATTAATTTGTTTGATGGGATTTTGTTAGTTCATGGAGTGGAGTATGCATTTGGATCTCATGAGTACCCAACAACTGGGATTTTTGAAGGGGAGCCAAGAAAGTGTGAAGGATTTACATTCAGAAAATCACTTTTGATTGGATGGACAGATATGACTAGAGGGGAAGTGAGGGGAGTAATGGATGAACTTGCAGAAAAATATAAAGGAAATGCATACAATTTGATTTCAAAGAATTGCAACCATTTTTGTAATGATGCTTGCATTAAGCTCACTGGAAATCCAATCCCAAATTGGGTTAATCGGCTTGCTAGAATTGGTAAGCACTAAATCCCCCAATTTTTGAATTTCAATATTTGAAAATCAAGTCGGTGGAGTCAAATGGAAAAGAATATTGTTACGTAGCATTATTGGTACCAATTTAGGTGATAGTGGGGATACTTTACTTCATTGTCCAATGAAATTGATATGTATTCTGATTCACAAAAAAATGAAACATAGTGTGCATAGACTAGTGTTACATAGCATTACTCAATGGAAAAATCGCTATTCGACTTGAAATCCACTCCGGATATTAGCTCCATTTTCTTGAGAGGATTTTTGTCTACCCACATATATCTTATTTTATTATGTGTAAATATCTTTAATGCACATAACTTTATTATTTGATTATTGATAGTGTTTATTATTATTATTATTATTATATCAATCAAAATTCACTTTATATTTAAATTCGTGGTATATACATTTATTAACTAATAATTTTTGACTTTTGATTTGATCCGGTTCAACCCTTTAACCATTGGTCGATGCATGAGTCGGGTTTTAAAATATTGATCTTTTTAATGGATGCAAATGCTATTTTTTAGTTCATAATTGAGTTGCACAATTTAAGTTACCTTGTTTTTGTTGCAAAGTACTAAAGTATATTTACCTGTCTTCTAGGTTTGTTTTGCAACTGTATAATTCCAGTGAATTTGAATTCAACAAAAGTTGGGAACCTCAAAATCGAAGACAAGGTTTGTGAATCTGAGAAAAAGAAACTTCGCAGTCGACGTTCGTCATCATCTAATTCTTCATCATCTTCATCGTGTTCGACAACCCGAGGCAGTCCAAGTAGAAGCTCTTTGCCTCCATCTTCTGCTTTGATTCTTGATTCTATTCAATGATTCAAATCTCAATGAGAGAAGATTTACAAAGACAGATCTCTGTTCCTTTTAATTTTTTCTTTTTTCCCCAGTGATATTATAATGCTAACAGCTTCTCAAGAGGCATAGCAAAATGTGTACATCAGCTTGCTGTTAACAAGAGAACTCTTTACTACAAGTAACCGAAATGAGAGTTCTCAAAATAACAATAGGACAAATTTGTGGGAAGCCACACAAATCTTCGTCATTTGTTCTATTTGATTCATCGTCAAATATACATGAATATAACACGACTAAATTATTTACAAGCGTGTATTAAGTTGTTAAAATTGCATCGCTCTTGTGACCTCGTTAACTATTGACTAACAAACTCAAGAAAGGACAGAGCGGTTATTGAAATCTTTCTCAATCTAATTAATTAGTTAAAATCTTCAACATTGTACTGTCTAGTTGTATCTATTGAAATATGCACTATGTTTATATTAAATCGTTGTCATTTCCACTGGTTACAATATTTTGATACGATCGTGCATCCATCTGAACATCTTCGTTAGTGTCTTTCAATCGCAATAAAAAAGATAACCAAAAAAATAAGAAAGAAACAGAAAAGATAATTATTCTTTAAATCACATCCTTTGACAAAATGGAATACAGGTAGGTAATATTAGGTATCTTTTGTCAAGACTTCCATCTTTCTCCACCAACATCCTGCTTATAGATAATGATATTGCTTAAATAAACGCCAAGAATGAACAATTATACAAGAATAAGCAATAAAAATGGCCCACGGTTGTTAAAAGTAGAAAGATATGCGAATATTATAGCTGCTTTCTGATTAATCAAGGAAAAGATAAGCAATTATACAAGAATAAGTAACTAATAATTATGCCTTCAAAAAAGCACGTCTTTTCTTATATCTACTTTTTGATTAATCCAGGCTCCTTTTTTCTTGATTTACTGACCACTTGACCTGCTTGTCTCCAACTTTTCCACTTTAAAACTTCGATAACTCCAAAGAATACCTGAAACCGGGACCACTCCGTACAAATCAATTAGAGCATCAGCAACGCCATTTCTTTACGAGATCGATAAAAACAGGACCCACTGTTTGGCCACTCGTTAAAAATCAGATTGAAATGATCTTTATCCGATTAGCACTGGTTCACAGATTGGTCGCCATAATAAACACGCCATACCGAGTTTAAATGTCTAACCCGACAACTCATGAAGACCTATGCATTTGGCCCACTTTTAAGAAAATAACAAAAGCTAAAAGTAAATTAATGCCCTGTTTGATGCGGTATTTTAAACTAAATCAAAATTAACAATTAATTTTAAACATATTTCAGGTATCCCACGACTTTTCAACCAAATATTTTATCAATTTTTAACAAAATTTACATTTTAATGTCCACCAAATAGGGGCTAAAAGAGTTGTTGAACTATCTCACTTTCGAACCCAACTGGCTCCTTTTAAATTGTAACTTGATTTTTTATTTATTTTTAAAGAATCGTTTTTTTTTTTTGTTGCTAAAAATACTTATTTTTCTTCTACATTTCACATAATCTCCCGTGCCCCCACAATATTCATTTCTTTTTCAATTCCGACTTTTAAATTGAATTCTTTCTAAATTATAATATGATTCTTTGTTTTTCTCCAAAGAATCAATTGTTTTGACTATAAATACTTATCCCTCTTCTACATTTCCTGCACTATTCATTTTTATTTCAATTATGACTTAATTTAAATTACATTCGTAAATTCCCAAAAAATAAAAAGTAAAAATTGACAGGTCCCAAAAAACAAAAAACAAAAATTGATGGATTGGTGTGGTGTGGCGTGGCGTGGCGTGGCCAGGCCAACAATATTGATGGGTCTGATCCTTAAAATTGGAAGCTGGTCTGAGCTTTAGCCCAAACCATATTTTTAGACAGGCTTGTTCAAACCTACCAGCATGGTAAGTCCAGCCGACCCATTTTGACATCCCTAGTTCCCCATGATTACAACCCTCATAGACTGGCCCACGCAGGCTGCAGGCCTTCACACCCCCGCTCGGCATGGCTATTGAGGTGAGCCAGCCCCTGCTTTTCATCCAGGGCCGGCATATCCTGGCACTGGGATTACCACAAGACCTTTGAAAACATAGTAATCATAGGATAGGATAATACATCTTTAAACTCAAGATGTTTGTTATAAACGCAGAAGAAAACTGACAATGAAGCTGTTCTCTTACAAAGTAGCAAAGCAAACACGAAGCACTTTCAGTTTCAGTTTGTATCACGTCTATTTCTCTGCTTAATGAGATAAAAAGAAGAGCAATGAGTAAACGAAAGCACAAACTATGCCAGGCAGTTTGATTCATGTTCTGTTTCCACAAATGCTTCAAGCAGATCCAATCGAAATAAAAGTCAGTGTCACACTTACAGTGTACAAGCATCTAGGTGTTCGAGAATATGGGTACTTGATTGTAGTGTCGAAGAAGGCAATAGACTGACTTCAATAAATAGTACTCTATTTAAACCTGGTTGTCCCTAATCCAAACTACAAAGTTATCGAGGACCAAACGACACGTGAGGTTAGCGGTGTCAATTTTGCTCATCGGCTTGAACGGCCCGTGGCTTGGACTGAAAAAAGCCAGCGTAGCTAGCTACCTGCAATTGCAAGCAGAATTGCAGGAGCTAGCTGCAGCCAGCTTTAAAAAAAAAAATTTAAAAACAACCAGGCAGCGTGTAGCTGCTTCTGCTTAGAAAAAAATAATAATAAATATATATATATATATGATCCGGCTCGGCTTGGCTCAACAGGCCATAGCCTAATTTTTTTGGCCGAGCTTTTCTCGGGCCAAAAGAAGCTCGAACCATTTTTACTCGAGCCGAGCTCGATCCTCAAGTTTTGGCTCGTGAGCTGGCTAGGCTAGGCTCGGCTCATTGACACCCGTGAGGTCAGCATCATAATTGCTGAGGGCTGGGAAGCTAATCTGTTACCAAATTATCAAATCAAGAAACTTGCACTCTTTTCTGTCAACTACATAGAGCATGTTGGCCAAGCCTAAAGTGAAAAAGATGCAATGCAATGCAAAGAACGAATTATTGGAGTTCAACTTGTATGGAATGAAATTGACGACAAAATATTCTACAAACATGGAACTTTCAATATTAAAAACAAGAAACAAAAATTCCTGCAAAAGATGAGAAAATGTCCAATACAACTGGAAAACCAGATGCCATATCTTTAACAGCAACATACATTATTGCAAATTTAATAGGACAATTATAGTATGCTTAGGCAAACTTGACACTATTGTCAAGTAGTACATACCGAAAACATGCTCTTATATTATCAAAAATGGGACTATTGTACCTCCTCCAAAAGATAATACGTGAAAAGAGATACTGCATCCTGCAAATGGCATGACCGAAGGTCTTCTGGAACAGGTCCTCGAAACATAGTGTCGAAACAGTTGAGCTGAGCCTCACGTCTCAAACCCTCACTGCTGTCAGAAAGAAGCAAACTGCAAATCTCTTCTGCCATCTTTGAGTATGCAACTCTGAAACGTAAATGTGAGATACACGGTGACTTACCCATATCCACCAAATAAGGGTAGAAGTGCTAAACAACAATGTTTTCTCAACATGGTATGCACTAGCTTTTGAAACGGAAAATAGATTGAAGGCTTTAAATATAGGAAACATGATATCGATATGGTTATTGAAAACTAAACAATCACAAATCGGAAAGCGTAAAATGCCCTGCACACACACCCATTGGGGCCACCACTCTCATGCCAAAAGAAGTTTTGCAGACTTTCTGTAAGTGTTAACTCCACCAGTGCAAAATTGGATCCCTCCAAAATCCATAATCCTCCTACCTCTCTTTTTCTTCATTCCCTTTAAATTTTTCTTTAGGAATTCTTCATTCTCTAGAGGAAATCAAGCACATCATTAAGAGTATATTCTTCATCATCTGAAAACTATAGACCAAAAGAGATTGACCCAAATCAACATATAGATTCTGCGTACTGGTAAATGGGAGTGTTAATGGCACTTCACAATCAACTTACCTGCACTCCATAATCACGAGTGCAAGAGGCAATTTTGAAGTTCCATATATCCAAGGTAAAACAATCCTCCTTTTCCAGCATGTAGCAGTGTCATATACATTCTTTCCATGTCACCCTTTCATTTGTTTATTGACAATGAGAAAGTATAACTAACTATTAAAACTATAGTTCCAAATAGTGGGTTTATGCGAAGTCCATATACTCTTGCATCTAACTTGCGTACAAAACACAACTATTAGTTTCAATTTAGGAATATCAGTTGACTTGGCTGAGAAAAACATTGGGTAATCAGAGAACTGACTCTGAACTTTGGTATTGAGGTAAATGAAATTGGTAGAATAAATGAAAAACAATATTGTGATATGCATTACGCTAGTAGTCACCTGTAATTAAAGGTATGATGCCTAAATCAAAGGATGCTGAGAGAGGTGTGAACATTTAAAATGATAATTGTGAGACAATGAAACGGGAATGAAGACTTGAGAAAGAAATAGAAAAAGAAAAAATGTGGTGACTAAAAACTAGTAGTTTGATGCTAATTATTTTAAGGAAAGGATATCTTAGCCAAGCTGTGGACGTGCATGTGATCATGCTTTCTTGCAAAGAAATAAATATCAATACCTTGCATCAACTGATAACTTGCTACTCCAAACTGCCAAAGACTTGTTTAGGATTCCAATGAAGTCTCTACATGCATCATTTTTGTTCTCAAGAGTCTCCTGTCAAATGGAACGTGTTATCAACCCTCGACAGAAAGCACTAAAAGGATGTTTACAGAGCATCAAAACATATTTGACTAGATTAGGTTTTAGACACACTTTCTATTCCATTCAAGACTACTGTTAAAATTACAAATTCTCCTTGTCCCAGTTGGTTAGGGATTATTGTTCCCACACCTGAGCTCAAGGGAGTAGGGTTGGAACCTCGCTCCCCCTACCCTACACTCAAAAAAAAAAAAAAATTAATAATTTCAACACAGTAAAAGACTACTGTTGAAATTCATTTTCTCATTCCAATGATATATCATTTTCATTCCTTAAGTCTACTAAATATGTTAGATATTTGACTGCAAATATGTGTTCCTTAAAGATATATTTCCACTTTGAATCATTATGATTTCAATTTCTCGAGACAAATTGAAAATCGTCACTTTGTCCCAGCAATACCTAGTCATTGTAGCCAACTTCACCAAACCAAAGACTTGGTGACAATCATTAATGTTTACAGTGTTCCAGCAGAGAAACATTCGAGTTCACTGAAGAAAGGTCAGCAGGCATTAAAATGAAATGGTAACATTTGGGAGTCATTTGTCCTTAATGATAAGCAAGAAGAATTCAGTTGCTGGCTTGATAGCTACATGTGATTGAAAATCAAGCTCTACAGACCAATAAAATCTATCTAACGCAGCTCTGATTTTGCTGCCACAAAAGTAAATATAGTTGTACCAGGAGCCTTCAGAGAGTAACCGCGTACCATTTCAGTCATGGTATCGCTGTCTTCCTGTAAGGAATTTCTTAATAAATAAAATGAAACATAAACTCCAGCTCCCAAATCCCAGTTTTCGATTTCTGACTTGTGGTCCTCCATGGATGTTGCAATCCTCCATATCTCTGAATGTTGCCCTGCATGTCATTGATGTTGTCGAATATAACTTTAACAAGTCTCTCATGAAGACAAGATTTGGAAGTAATTTACTTATGAGAAATTTGAAAACAAAAATAAATGTCAACCACACAAGTATAAATAACTTTTAATTCATCAAGGTAATTACAATACATCAGCAATTATGAACAGACAAATTAACTAAGTACATCAATTCATCAATTCAAAGAATGCTTCAGTAAGCTGCTCACAATACACCAATGAGTGTCTTCCACCATTTAACCAGAAATATTTTTGAGATAGTTATTGTTATAAGTTACATCAACTTCATCTTTCGAAATGGAAAATTCTCTCTTTATTGAGGGCAAATTTTGATAGGTACGCTTACTTGTGCCCAGCTTAAGAAGAAAGAGGAAAACTAGCAACACAAGGGGAGGGGTAACAGGGGAATTTTTTTTAACAATCAATTGAACCCCAATTGAATAAATAGAGAGGATTTAGGTATTCTGAAGTTTGCACTCATTCCGAAATTGAGAGATTTAGGGAGTTGAGCCTCAAAAGCTCAACATTACTTTGTAATCCATTCCGTTTCCATTTACATTCCTTCATAATCTCATTTCATTGCTATAATTCATATAATGCAGAAAATACCAAAAACAGTTTGCTCCATAATTTGTTCATTACAGAATTATACACAAAAATAAAGCAATTGCCTTCAGGTTCCAACCAAATTTCCTTCCACTTTGAAAATGTACAAATTTCAAACGTGCATTTAACATATACCAACCAGGTGAATATGCTATCCAAATACATTTGATGATAAAATATCAGTCACTTGTAACTAGAAGAATTTTATATATGGATGTACATAATATCGAGGCAGTACTCTCACTTGAGTCTAGTGTCCTTTCATGCAGTAAGTCTCAGCATATGAATATATAGTAACAGTATGAACTCTTAAAGTGGCCACTCACTTGGCAAGAACTGAAATAATCATTTGCCAAGTTTCTGGAATTCCAAATTGATTGGTGAGATATCAAATCATGGAAATCATAATGTTAAAGAGCTTTTTTCGCATTCCCTTAACTTCATATCATGATTCCCAATTATTAAACTTCATATCGTGATTCCCAATTATTAAACCAACATAGGAGCTGAAAATTATGATTCTCAAGAATTCAATTATCACCAAAAGTGATGGACCACATGACAAATTTAATTCGCTCAAAGATAAAGTGAAGGGCAAGTGACAGAACTGAGTAATGGATATCAGTATACTGAAGAATAAATAAAATTAGATCTCTACCTGACAAAAACAGAGAATGTACAACTGAACTTATGAAAATTGAGTGTGCCTTCTGCCAATTTGCACATTCAAGGAAATGTTCTAAGGCCTTTAATCTATCGCCATTGTAATTGAAATATATAGCCTGCATTTGAATAAAGAGAAGAGCAAGATGAGATCTTCACAGAAAGACCGTGAATAGTTTAATGACATCAAAGAAAGCAAACTACTAGTATCAATAATGCTGTATGAAATATTGATTTCCAGTCACAAAAAATTTCACAGAAGCCTAAATATCTAGACATCCTTAAATATACCCATTAAGAAGTCTTGTACAACAACAATCTCAAAGATAGGCAACATATAGGAACATATTTTTTAGTAACAAACACAGAAAGATCTACCAGGGGATAACAAAAAAAAAAAAAAAACAAACTAAAACAGGTTAAATTCATGTAGTAAATTAAACAAATTTCAAGCATTATCAACTCACCAAAGCTTCATGCAACCATGCTGAAGGAATGCCCAGTTTTTCAATGAACTGCTGTTGTAAGACATCCGTACTCCACGCTTCACAATATTGGAAGAGAATTTCCCTAATAACAGTAGCTTGTAGGTAAGGATAATTTTCACGATGGGGCATATGAAGCACCACGTAGATTGCCCAATGACATTTCCCCAGACAGAGCAACTGGGAAACAAATCCCATGTCAAGAACATGAAGATCATTAGAACTGAAAGTACCGATGGCCTCTAAAACTGCACGCTGATGCCAAATCATGTGGTAGTCAAGTGGATCATTTGTTGAGGCGAATGAACTGAACATAGTCTTTAGAGCACCAAAATCATTTTCTTGTCTGGCGTGAAGAAGCATTAGATAATAAGCAAGATCAAAGCGTTCCACTGTCTCCCAATTGTATGTATCCTCTTCTATTAGGTCTTCATCAATGTAAACAGGAACTGGATTTGGCGCCCTTCCATCATTAACGAGCTTCTGATAAGTGTTGAAGACATCGGGCAATGAAGTGTCAGGTGGAAGCTGATACCACATCAACAGTCCTAGGAACCTTTTCCAGTCAATTTTCACACCAAGCAAGGCTCCATGAATGTTACCAGAAAGTAACTCAAGAAGCCTCACCCTTTCCTCCTCAATAAAACTGAAGTCCATTCCATTTTTTCTCCAAAGATCAAGCTGATGAGCAATGTCAGCGCGATTGGCAGTGGAACCAACAGCCTGGCTCAAAAGACAAGCCAGTCTTACATCCCCTCTAGAAGCAGCAAGTTCTACAGCAGCATCCGTCTGTCGTCCAGTAAGAAGCAAGAATATGTGCTCTAAATCACTAATATCGTTCAATGAACTTACTTCCTCTTGTACGCGGAGGTAAATACTCTCTTGCAGCCAATAACTAAATTCTGCTCGCCTCATCAGTGGAAGTGCTTCCAAATCGAACTCAGGAGCACTTTCCATACCATCAGGCATCATATCCTCCTCATTGTCAGCTTTCACAGACTTCAATTTCCCACTAATATTCCGAGAGGAAAAGAGAACTTTAATTAACTCCCATACCATCACTTGGTGCATTAACAAAACACGTGAAGCAGATGATAAACCAGGCACCTCCAGTTGCCTCTCAATGATGCCTATGTAACTCCGACAAATCTCTGACAGCATCATGCGATTGCAGACAAGTTTTTGAAGCTTTAATTTGAAAGATCCTAGTTCAACTTCTTTTGTTTCATGACTTAATTCCTTGTGAAGATTGAGAGGAGAATCAAAACAAAAACCACCGAGTTCCTCTCTGACTTTGTTATTCTCATCCCTTGTAACTTTATTGATCGCAACCTTTTCAAGATTGATCACTGAAGATAAGACATTTTGGTGGCCAGTACTCCCAACAGGCATGCCACAATGAACAAGGACGCCATTAGGGCCCCACCCTGCTCGAAATGATCTACCCATGAACAAAGCTGCATCAACTATATTATGTGAATGGTTTCCACTTACTGGCGTTTCATGCTTAAGGTCGAGCTTAAAACCTTCTGATTTTGATGCCTTCAGGTGCAAACCCTTATTTTGTTGGACCATCAAAATGGTTCCAGGAGAGCTAGAGCGATAACTTCCAGGGTTATACTCAATCAAAGCTAATGGGGTCTTGCGAATCATGGGAGGACTTGTCTTGCGAACTAATCTCTGAGAAGAATGATGTAATGGAGATATTGAGGATTCTTTAGCAAAAGTAGGTCGCTCACGTGAATGCATATCATCAAAATTCTGTCTGTCCTCTTCCTCTGCAGGAAACATCAACATCCTCATTTCTCTCATCTTGACAGGATCAAGCCCAAGATGAGCAGGTAGAGAATGTGAAAGCAGAGTCGGGTCCACTGGAGCAGTTTCATTATCAATATCTGAAACCTCACAGTCAATCATATCGGCAGGATCTTGAGCATCAGGAGACACATTGTTCATTATAATATCTTCTTCATCATCTTCACTCAGGCCAAATCTGCTAAAATGCTGTACTGAGAATTTCCACTCGCCATTTATTGGGTCAAATGAGATCAATTGTGCTCCCTGACTTTCTGTCTTGCCCTTCAACTTTCTTAAGCAATCCTCATTACAACGATTGAAAGATTTTGCTTGCAATAGTAAAGTTACTTCAGCTGGCTTGTTAAGTCCCTTTCCAACCACTGGCTTCAAACTTTCATCTTCATATACAATAATCTCACGTCTATTGAACTTGATGATTTGGTCTAAATTCAACCACCTAACATCTGTTTCCCCAATAAATTTAACACATCCATAACCAACCCTGCCAACAGTAAAGTCCTGAACTCTGCTGCAAAAGCCTGGACTCATGAATTCCTGAGTAGCCAGTTCGCTCAAACAAGGCTCCGTATAATAATCAGAAGATTGCAATGTTGGTAAAGAATCTTCAATGTCATGTAAAACCCTACATGACAGAGAATTATCTGCACTGTCCAGAGAAATTCTTCTTCTCTTATATTGTGATTGAAGAACGAGAACAGGGTTTAATATCCCTACGTCAACTTCCATTATTGGGTCCAATCAATCCAGACTATGAATTTGTAGTCACCTAAAATATGCCGCAGGGCCCTGATAACAGAATATACAAATCGTATTAGATAAAAAGCAATAATTTAAATGAAAAATCTCTACATCCACTAAATAAGTGACAAATTATCGTCAATACCCACCCCCTCCCTTGAAATTTCAGGTGAGAAGAGGTATAAAACATAAGGACTTGAAAAAATTATTCCTCAAAAAATTTAAAAAATAAAACATAAAAAATGGACAAACAATCTTTCAATAATTCGCACCGCCTTAATTTTGAAACCCCTTTTCTCTGAGTTACATAGTTACTGCTCTTAATAAGCTACAATAATATTTCAAAGTCACTCTGATCCCAATATTCCAAATCAATTTGCTGGAGAACGACACAACTGCAATGCAGGCACCCATTGGAAATCATACCAAACTAAAACCCTACTCCTTTAGATGAAACCCTAGAATTACAAAATCAAAGAGCTATATATTCCCAGCACGGCATTTATAAATGAAAACATATATCAGGCTCCAATTGCGGATTCATATAGGCCTTAGTACCAAACACTAATACATACTTAAATTTACATTTGCAAAATTGAAATCCCCCTAAGCTTTTACACATGCACTTAAACCCATATAATTATATACATAAACACATAGAAAACACTAGTCAGTATTCATACTGGACTTTACAAATAACAGTAAAAGCTCCATAAATCTGAAGTAATCTATTGAATGCAATTAAAAAGAATAACAAATTAAAAAATTAAACAATATACTAAAACGCCAAAGCCCCAACAATTCAATTTGAATATAATTGACGGAAATTTTTATTAAATCAGAAGAATAGAAATGGCACATACCCGTTTAAGTCGAATTCGGGTTGTCGGGATCCGATTTTCAGTTTTCACTGCAAGAGAAAGAGAATACCACTCGGCGGGACAGACAAGGGGGGAAGGGTTTTTTGCATAGAAGTAATTATCACCTTATATAATCCATTTTCAATTTTGACCTCCAAGCTTTGAGTTAACTGACATTCTGCCCAAATTTCTTCACCGTGGCCATGAGCGTGATTTTAATCTAAATTAAAGTTAATAATCAAGTATAAACCTTATATTTTATATATGATTCATAATTTTTTAACCACAAATTTTATCAATTTTTATCAAAATTTATTAAAAATCTAATTTTAATCCACGTCAAACAGGTGCTTAGTCCCTTTTTGGCTTCATTTTTTTAAAAACTCATTTTTTTTTCAAAATTAATTTTTAATCATACATTCTATTTAATATGTAAATCCAAAAAAATTTCTTAGCCCCTGTTTGACACCCATTTTTTTCTCATTCTATTTCTCTTTTTTTTTTTNCCCTGTTTGAAACCCATTTTTTTTTCTCATTCTATTTCTCATTCTTCATTTCAACCACACATTCTATCAATAAAATAATATTACACATAAACCCAAAAATTCTCCTTACTTTTTAACCACACAATCTTCCATCAATCACTATTCCAATTTTTTTTTTCCACCCAAAATGGGTTTCAAACAAGGGCTTTATCTACATAACTCACTACTCAAAAACACATTTTTTTTTTATTTTTTATTTTTTTTTTAAATTTGCTAGACGTACAGGGAAAAGGGGGTTGTGTAGTTTACAAGCAAGACACATAGGTGGGAGGGGTGAATTTTTTATTCTTTTTTAAAAAATGTGGGGCCCGCCAAGTTGTGAGAGGCTTGGCAGACACATGGGGGGGGGGGGGGTTCCCCTTCTTCTTTTTTTAATCAAAAACGGGTTTTGTAAGTTAAATTAGATGGAATTACAAGTTATTTGATCTAATTTAACTCATCAAATATATTATAAATGTGTTTGCGTTAATTATTTAAATGTAGCAATTGATGTGATTATCACCTGAAATCATATTACAAAACACGCAAATATGAACTTATCAAGTCAGAACTCATTGATTGCAATTTTAGGCCTTTGTCAAATAACAGAATCCACTTACGAAAATTAGTCTCTTGTTCATTTATAAAATTGCTCTTTGTATCAAATCACCATCTAGGTGTGTTTGATAGATATTATTAAGAAAAAAATGTATTTTAAATAGTGATATGATGAGAAATATATAGTTAAAAAGTAAAGAAAAGTTATTGATATGATAAAAAATTTTATTTTATTGAAAAATGTGTGGTTGAAAATGAGTTTTGAAAGAATATATTTTGAATAATGTGTGTCAAACATAGGCCTAATTTTTATTTGGGCAAATTAGGTACTCTATCCTCTTAAATTATACAATTAGAATAATACACTTTTAAACTAACTGAATCATTTAAGCAAGTAATTAATACGTTCTAAACCGTCCAAAATCACTACTGTTGTCTCCAGAAAACTCTCAAAGAAACCTTCCTCACTCACGACTCGGTTCCTCTCACTATCGTCTCCGTCGAACAATTCCGAGAAACTCTCAAATAAATTCTTACTACTTCAACCACCAATTCCCTAAAAGCCCCGAATCATAACTACTGAAATAAGAGACCCCCAAATCGCAAAAACCACCACCTCTTGACTCCGACACCCGACTCAAACCATGGTTGGAGAAAGTGAATCTAAGTTTTTAAAGAGAATCAAATGTTGTTGAGGAAGGAACTTGAAAAAAAAAAAAAAAATCCTTCACAATTTTATAAACCTAGGTTAGCTAAGATTTTTCACAGTTTTTTAAGTTTTGTACGACTTTTATTCGATTTTATGCTGTAATCTTTGCTATTTTGAGAAGAATCTAATTGTTTATTTCATTTCTGATTTGCCCTTATTGTGTTATGTTATAGTTTGAAACTTCAATAAGAATCTGATAATAGAAAAATGTGTTTTTCTTTTGTATGTGAATGGTAGGTACCATTTTCAATTTAATGTTTGCATTTTTCAGTACAAACCCTTGTGTGCACATACAGGCTTTGTCCGGTTTATGCAATTTAATCTTTTATTGTGAGAGTGGTGCTAATTTGATAATAAATTATATGGTATGGGAATTTAATCTTTACCTCGTCTTTGTTCAAAACGAATTGTAAGAAGTCTCTTTTTTGGGGAAAATCGGATTGTATGGTATGAGAAAAATCTTTACCTCGTTTTTGTGATGAGAAAAACCCAGTGTTCCAATAGAAAACATTATGTGGCTTTGTGCTTTTTCAGGTTAATGTTTTGTTTTTGGAATTTGTTGGTATTTTTAAAATTTCTTGTCACATGCTTTTGTCAATTTTTTGTTGGTCATCAATGTGAACGAAAAGTGACACGTAGTGTTACTTTTTAATTTAAATTTGTTATTTTTTGAATTTTTATCACTTTCAACTTATAGGTTATAGTGTTCTAAAATGAAGTTATATTCTATGTTTAGTTAAATCATCTATTGGATCCATTCTAAGATTTTAATTGATATTTATTACTTTTTTGAGTGTTTGTTATTTTATTGGATAAATTATAAACAAGTTAATATGTTGGTTAATAGAAGTGAAACATAATCACAAGAGACAACATGCAAAAGAAATCAACCATTCCCTGAATCTATTCTAAAATATTGATTGATGTTAAATATTGTTTCGTTTGTCATTTTTTAAAGTTTTCATTCCTTTTTAGAATTTCTATCACTTTATTGAATTGCTTACATACTTAAGATTAGTTTGAGCCCTAATTTTGTTTTTAAAAAAATGCATTTTTCAATAGTGTATTGATGGCAAATGTGTGGTTAAAAATAAAAAATTTTGAGTTTACGCGTAATATTATTTTATTAAAAAACGTGTTATTGAAATGTAGTCAAAACAATATTTGATAATGTATTTACAAAAAAAAAAGGACTTGAACAAGGGCTTAATGTTACTTTTTTCTGTCACTTTCTGAAAAGGGAAATGCTACATAAACATAACCGTGTACATAAGGGGGTACATAATGGCCAAGTGGCGGCCCCCTATTGGAGCAAATAGCATTTCCCTTCTAAAATTTTTTATCACTTTTTGGAGCAATAAACATCACTTTAAAAAGTGACATTTAACTTAGAAAGGTGACACCGAGTCACTTTTTTATTAAAAAAAGTGATATCGTGTTACTTAATTTTACATAGTATTTTTACTTTTTTTAATCACTTTTTTGAAATTTCTGTCACTTATTTTAGAAATGAACATTACTTTTTAATAAAAGTGAGATTATTAATTTAAAAAAAATGACAAAAAGTGACATTAATACCGTGTAAAATTAAAATACTTTTTATATGATTTTTCAAAAGACTCCTAATTTTAAGGGTATCTTTGTAAGTTGTCATTTTTATTTAACCCTTGTTTGATTTCAATTATTTTTAAAATATATTTTTTTTGCTCTTCTTTTCAACCACACATTTTTCAATAAAATAATATTACACGCAAACCCAACATTTTTCCTTATTTTTTAACCACACATTTTTAATCAATTTACTATTCAAAAATATATTTTTCAATAAAAATTGGGCTCAGACAATCTGTTAATAAAAACCTTGAAATGGAATATAAAAACAAACTATCTTGTTCACCATGTCTTTGCATGGATGAATGATTTAATCCCTGTTCGATTGGAATAAATAAATTTTTTAGAAAATTTTAATAAAAATTGATGAAATGTGCGGTGATAAAAATTGTGAAGCCATAAAATGTATTATTAAAAATCTGTTTTGATTAAAAAAAAATTGATTATTTAGAAATTGGGAGCAAATAAAGGGCTTAACTTTTACATAAGTTGAACATAATGGATTGGAAGCCAGCCCAATCAGATTTCCCTAAATTGGGCTTCTAATAGATATAGTAGTGGGCCAGACTGTCAGTGGTGTGTTGTCATGATCACTTGAAAATCAATTTCTACAGCCGTTATTTCATAGCTAATTGGTACTCTTTCAAATCTACCCTCCAATACATACGAAGCAGCCGAAAATAAAACTGGCAAAAAATGAAGGGAAAAGTAATAAATTCATAGTGTATTAACGAGGGCAGAAATAACAAATAAAAATTTCAACGGGTCTCATTGGAATAGAAAATTTTAGAATCTGTCAATGCACAGTAACTTTTTATTATTATAGCACTTTTTGAAAAATTGGAAACACTTTAAAGTTTAAACGACTAAAATAAAGGCAGTCAAATAGAGGTTTAGACGTAACCCTAGTTATTGATTGTCTCGTGGGCACCATCAAAGTCGGGGTACTTTTAAAATTGACTCGGTCAAAGTTCCTAATTTTCATTTTGACTTTTC
Organism: Fraxinus anomala; assembly: GCA_903798345.1. Lineage (NCBI taxonomy): Eukaryota > Viridiplantae > Streptophyta > Magnoliopsida > Lamiales > Oleaceae > Fraxinus > Fraxinus anomala. Next base: position 184 of record CAIGRN010180662.1, on the reverse strand, counting down.
AACTTCTTCATATTTTCAAAATGACATATTTGATAAAAAAGATAAAAATGCCCTTAAGTATATAAAACAATTACAAAATATAGTTTTGTTTAAAAAACAATACTACCATTTAATTAACAAATAAAAACCAAACATTCCCTACCTAAAATTTCAAAATTAACTAACTTTTGTTATCTGTTTATTT
>CAIGRN010180637.1:0-16070 GCA_903798345.1 Fraxinus anomala | reverse complement strand
TCAAATTCTTCAATATTTCATAGTTTCAAGTGGGTTACTTTGACATTAAATATTTCATTCAATACTAAATGGTTTTCGATAAATAAATATATCACGTTAATCCTTTTACGGAGTAGAACGTGAATATGCTAGGTCCCGTTAAAAATAAGGAACGGGTCCCACTGAAATTTGGACTCAAAGTTGACCCATTTCACTATATATAAACCATTTTTCCAACATAAAATTCCTATAAATTTGTTAAGTAGGAATTGTCTAGTTGAAAGTTGAAACTATAAAAAATAATCTAGTCTTCGTATTTTGAAAACTTGAAAATTATATAGTTGACTAATTGTAGAAATTATTAAGTAAATAAAATATTTTATAATTTTAGATGTTTGGTATAAATTATTTTAATTATTAAATGGTTTATAGAATGATTTAAGTATCTGAAAAAAAAAAAAGTACGTATATTTTACGCTTTAATCTTGTCTAAACGATTGAAATTTGGTCTCTATGCGTGACCACACCTCACGCTTTTCAGAACACTGCTATATATTGAAGTCGACAACTAATTGCTAAACATTGACACCAAATTAAGAGCTAATTATGACATTTTGAAAATTGGTTGTATTAAATGGACACACGGAGACTTCATAGCCGTCAACTTCAATTGATGAGAAGCACATGCACCTTACCAAATAGAATAATGTAATTTAGTACTAATAGTGTTAGAACATCAATTTAGATAACATTATGTTATACGTTCAATTAAAAGTGAAATTATGCTATTCATTTAATTAAGCCTATAATTTAATAACATTAATTCTGCTACCTAAATTAATGTTAAATATCAATTATACTAAATAACATTACTCTACCAAATAAGGTTCAAGACAAAGGCATATAAAGAGACACATAGGGTCAGTAAGGTTCATCCGACACACTATTTACTTCATATTATATCCACATAATTCTCTTAGTATTACTTTCTCTATCCCATTTATATGTATCGACTTTCCTTATTTTTTTGTCTCAATTATATAGTCATGCTTCTTTATTGAAAATATTTTATTTTATTTATTTACTAATTTACTCTTATTTAATTTTTCTAATTATAACTAATGTAAGAATAAAAAATTAAATCATTCAATTTTTTTACTACTATTACCAACAATAATTTATTACTAGTTGTTGATAATTAAATACGGGTAAATTAGGAAAGTTTCTGATAAAAATTACTTTTTCAATAGCATTAAGAGCTTGTTTGGGATAGATTAAAATTGAAAAATTAGTCGTAATTGTTGAATTTTATTAGATGAATGAGACCCAATAACGACTATATTTTTAATTTTAATTGCTATCAAACAAGCTCTAAATAAAATTTCTTAGTCCATGTTAAACAAAACCAACTTATATAAATAGGATAAAAAAATGTATATTGCCTAGGTGACTTATGTCGGAAGGCCTCTTCTGGGAAGACGTGTGTTATTTCGCAGGTCTTTGGCAAGTCAATCTCAACATAAAGAACATTGCGAAGATTCTTGTAAGATTTAACCCTGACAGATTTGGCATCATTAGAACCATTAGAATTCTATTTGTTCAGTCTATAATTCTGCACACAAGTACCTACTAGGTTAAGCCTAACTTCCAATAAGTTACGTCAATCACCAACTTCAAGCTATGTTTGTTGAGCACTGCTAGTTGTACAATCGAAGTTGACAATCTCGATTGACAACCACTCACATATGAGATGGTTAGGTAAGTAATTTTTTTTTTTTTTCCCAATGGAGTCCACTATTGTGAGTGGTTATCAACTACTTCGATACAAATGGCATTGCTCATGTTGAGCTGTCAGTATCCTTCTTGAATTATAGTTAATTGAGTGGACATTCACCTAATTTTGTGTAAATATGTTAATTGTAAGAAAATCCCGACTTGAATTTTGGATGCAACTGAAGTGAAAATGATGAATTTGGAGCTCAATTGAAGTTGATTCGGGACAATTGATAATCAACCTGATTGCATTTGATCAATTGAAATAATTAAGATTGCAATCGGAACAATTTCACAAGTTTCAGAGCAAAATCCAATGTCCAGAAAGTTTGGAAACTTCGAAAACTAGCATGGGATCAATTACATACGATTGTAGAATTTGGAGGACCAAATTATGGATATTTAAATATCAAATTGATATCCTTACGATCGCAAGGCTTGTTCCTTTCAATCACAAAAATAACAAACTGCCAAATTCTCTCAATTAACCATTGATGAACCTGCTACACTAACATCCCGATTGACATATTGGATGACCATTACACACACCTCGGGAGTCGGGCATTATTTTATTCACTCGAGGCCCACGCGCAATGTGAGGGTTGATCACCCCTTCGGTCATCCATTTTCGGGCACTTCAGCATAATTCAATCATTGATAATCAGTATCAACCCTTATGGGTCAACCTCTATGTCTAGTACTTGGGATTACCTGGGACTAGCACACTTCCATTTATGCACCTCGTGCCTTCATTCATTTCATGTTACCTATTATTGTCTCAATCCATGTTTGAGCCATATTATTTTTTTCATTCTCATTCTTCTACTCATTTTCAACCACACATTCTTTAATAAAATAATATTTTTCATTACATCAATAACTTTTCTTTCTTTTTCAATCACTTCAAAAAAATGCATTCTTTCATTTTAATATGCACCAAACACGCTCTCAATGAAATGTCGACTGTCTGAATGTACCAATGCTTGTCTACATGCCATGCGACCATTATTCACAAGCTGGGCCATTTGTCCACGTCGTGCACCACAGAGTCGCTAATAGAACAATAACTAGAACACTTAATTACTTGAAAATTTTCAAATTTGGATAAATCATATGGACTCTTAAAGACAGATTTCTTCACTATGTTATTTCCTGTCAGCAATTTGATTTGTACTTCACAGCAATGTATTACAATTTCAAGACCAATATGCATTCCACACTGCACAAATTTGCTTCATTTCTTCATTCTGAGATCAAGAGGGGGAGATTTTCAAACAAATGAGACCTATATGTTACTCAGTACTAATACAATATTATTTCATGAAAGAGTACTTATAGATATGATTTAATCTATTACACACATATCAGACTATGAGAATCCTGGACCGATGGCAAGCTGAACTGCTCCTCACCCTAGATGAAAAGAAATATGTGAAGAAAAGTAACCGAGTCGTGCTCTGGTGTACAGAATTTTTTTGCTTACCTTAAGAAAGTACATTCTTAACTCCAACCCAAGGAAGTAAATGTGGTTTTCATGTAGAAGCACGGCTTCCTGAAAATTGGTTATCTTTCAAGAGACGTGAATAATTGAGGAGTCAATGGTACTATTGAGCAACTTCTAGTGACCAAAAAATTAAGCACTCAAAACTATAGACTCTGTTTAAAGTAAAGTAATAGGTCACATATAGATTAAATGATGAGCTTTTGCATCTTCAAATCAGGAGTTCTATGAGATAACTGACGTGTAATGAAGTACAAAAACTTACTTTGAAGTCCCATTGAAAACGAACCCTGTTGTTTACGCACCCATTCTTCATAATCTTGCAGCAGCTGTTGTACGAGTAGCGGAACCAACCTGTCCACTAGAGCCTGCATCATTCTGAAGAGATTTTTCTTAAATATTCTTTTTGTTTCAAGTCTAAGTCAATTATGGTCTAATATATTCCCTTTCTTTTTCTTTTTTCTTAGAAGTAAAAGATCTATGTTTATTTAATGTAAATGAGTTTTCAATACTCACATATTCCCTGGAGCCTCAACAGATGATATTGGCAGAAAGGTGAATGGCTGGGTATAAATCTGCATGAAGATGAAGATTCAATAAAAACTAAGATGCCAACAGGAATGAAGCCCTTCAATGAGAATAAACAGGCACAATTCCTACAGCGAGTGGCAAGGTAAATCTTGGTTACATACAGTACTAGTGGCTACATCTGAATCCAATTGAACAAAGCTAGCATGCTTGACTAAGCTTAAAAATATTATCTATCAATATATAAGTTACTTATTTTGACGTTAAGAGTTACTTCCAAAGTAAATTTCTTTTACTTAAAAGCAACAAAAACTAGCTTGTCCAGACATGCTTAGAAAAACATTTTGTTTTCTTTAAGCTTAAAGTAAACATGCTCTATGAAGAATGGCTGAGTAATGAAGAGAAACCCACCTCCTGAATTGCAGGATTACAATAGTAAAAAGATTCCGAATTTGCCATTCACCATCAAAAGAAAAAAAAAAGTTTGCTTATGAAAGTTGACTGAAGTTTGTCAATGGCCCAGGTTGATCATAGCTATAATATGTTAACGATAAAATGACAAAAAAATTCTCAAAAATGTAACTTGAAAATTCAAAAAAATGTAAGATAAATCATTTCCTTGGATTCTCTCTTTCTTCTGCTTTCAGGGACGATATTATAGATACATTGGTTATAAGAGTGAAAACATGGTGCAATCGCAAAGCTCAATTCAATGATATATTTTGGTAAAAATAAAGCAGGCCATGAACTATCATATAATCTATACAGCTAAAAGCTCAAGTAACAGGAGAGAAATATCAATTGTTAACCTTTAGCATTTGAAATAATTACTACTCACAGACTAACTATGAGCCAGGTGATCAACAATATTAAAAATGTTTCTAAGTTCTAACTCTAGACAAACAAATGAAGGAATCTATTCAATCTGAAGTTGACAAGCTTTTAAGAAGCATTTTAGTGAGATAATGAAATGCGTGAAATGTTTTAGTCAGCCCATAGGAAAGGCTGCTACGAAGGGGACCCTCACTCGGTCTACAACTAACACTGGCAGAGGCTAAAGTTGGTTTCAAAAGAAGAAAGTACCATAGAATTCACAGGAAAATACTCAACAAAAGGAGGATAACAACCTCAAGGACGAGATCTAACTTCACATCGACATTCAAAAATGGTTCAGCATCAATAGTTTCCCATGTTATACGGTTTCTCATTGAAGCTGCATGTTGAAAACAAAGAAAGATTAAAACTTAGATGTAGGCTATAATAGGCATTGCTTAATTATGCAAGTGAAATCATGGGAACATACACTAAAGCCACCAAGACATATTAAACTTGCAGTAGATAACAATTAAGAATTTCAGAAATCGTTGAGTGCATGAAAATTGCAGACATATGCAGTGGATTGTATAACTTCTAATTTGAATCTCCCAGTTAACCATATCCATGATGAGTTTTGACTTTTCGAACATGGGTGAAATCAATGCAGATTCTCCATTTTTACTCCGGTCCACATTTATTCATCTCAATGCCTTGGAAATAAATAATACCAAAAAAAGGTAACGTCAAGAATAAGTATACCTGAAAAGTGCTCATTCTGCCGTTCTACTACTTTGGAACCCTCAAACTGCAACCCACATTAACAGTTTGACAAGTTACCAAATATATCAAGTGTGTGAAGTGATGTAGGAATGTATCAATTTGACAAAGAACAATTAAAGAACAAGAAGAGAAAGGGTATCCAAGAAGAAGAAGAAATTAGGGCAAGAGAAATCATTTAATTCAAATAAGCCCTTTATATATAGAGCAAAGAAAGTAAAAAGAAGCTAAAATCAAACGAACTTCTTCTAAATTAGAACTTTATCAAAATATTAAAACTAATCTAATCTAATCTAAACATTCATAATTGGAATCAAATTCTATTTTGAAATCCTATTTATATCTCTATCTCTATCATGAAGCCACACACTGTTATTTAACAATGCATCAACCCATAATTGGCAGCAGGTGCTCAATTGAATCCTATTAACGAGTAGATTTCTCGATGACAGGCTAAGGTTTAATTTTACAGGTCGCGAACTTTGTAATAACTTGACAAGATTTTATCATAATACCATTCAAGTAGAAAAGAAAATTATAACTACACTTTGTAATTGAAAACCTCCAGGCTACAGACTTTAAATAAGCAAGAGCCTTTGTCGATCCATAGCATGCCTTTGTCGCAGGATAGATTCTTTATCATGATTTATTTAATGAACGTCTTCCTTTCACAAATACAAGCCTTTGTCAATCCATAGCATGTCGATCCATAGCATGCCTTACTTCTTCTTGTCACTGTGAAGTCATACTATGAGCGAAAATGCTCAAATTTCCATCGAGATGGATTAGTTAGCATGGATTGTGAATCTAAGATATCCACTCAGAGCATATTTGGCTAAGCTTAAAAAGTCTCTCTCTCTCTCTCTCTCTCTCTCTCTCTCTCACACACACACACACACAGCCCCTGTTTGGTAAAGATTAAAATCAAATTTTTAGTATATTTTGATAAAAGTTGATGAAATGTATGGTTGAAAAGTTGTTGGTTCCATGAAATATGTTGTTAAAATTAATTGTTGACTAGAGATTTTAATTGGATTTAATCCAAACCAAACAGAGGCATAATTTTAGTGATTTCCTAATTGATTGCTGTAAGTTTACTGTGTCAAGTTTAATTATAAGAAAGTAAATAAGTTTTGGGATAAGTAACATTTTTTAATATACTCGCAGAATCTACTCCTGGGATAAGTAACTTTTTTTAATAAGTTTACCTTGCAAGACAACATCTCGACTACACAATCTTCAGTACTTGGTGTAACCCTTAAGTCCAACACTGGCGCTACCTCAAAACTGAGAAGTTGAAGCTGTGGTAGAGTACACCTGCATGTAGCTAACATCGGTCAGTTGCAACAATTACTTATGCATGGGAAATGACCTTGCAAGCCAGGAAAAAGAAAAGTGAATATAAGAATTCTATTTTAGTGGGGCAAATTTGACGATTAGTTTTTTCATCTATGAAGTTGTATAATAAAAACATGATACATTAAATTCTGATATGTTTCTTTTTCCTATGCAAATTAGGTATTTTCTTGAGTGGTTAAGTGACGGAGGGGCGTTACTGCTGCCAAGTAAAACCTTCTCATGGCTAGAACCTCTATTGTTATTGAAAATGTACATATCTATTCCAGCTGAAATACTTTGAATAACCTATCATCAGAGCACAAGCAAACCAAAGTTGATGTTCTTGCAACCCAAGAAATAATCAGTGTACGTAATGTGTAAATTCTAGAACCAAAGTTAACTTCACTAGTACACATAATATTCGTGCATCTAACTCATAGCCAGTATCAGGGCTTTCTCAGCTTGCTCAGTGTAAGCTATGTGATCATAATGATGCATAATTATCAAAATATCAACCCAATGACATAGTTACTTCCATCCACTCTGTAGTTCCACTCGTTCGATCATGGACATTATGCATGAGTTGCACCATGTTAAAGCAACATCCCAGTAAGATGCACACTTAAGAAACCGAGCCCAATTAGTTCAGACATTTTCAAGAGAAGAAGCATCTAATCAGCCCTAGAATGACAGAATACTACAATCAGTCTGATAGAGCAGGTTCAATGTGGATTATATTCTAGGTACTTGGCAGTTGGCAATCACAGAGAGCCATTAGTTAATTGAGCCTAGGATGCTTAACGCAGACAGAGTATATGTTCTATGTCCTGTCTGCATTGGCCTTACAGAAACACAGATGTTGGAATCACAAGTCCATTCCTCCATTCCTGTACACCAATTGCCACTCAAAATACAATTTTGTACTTCCTCATTGTGGCAATTCATCAAACACGGGCATGCAAGTAGAATGCAGGAATCACATTTCATGTCCAAGCTGTTGAGGAGAATTTAAATAAATAATTTGTCCCCCTCTCCGCCAACTTAAGATTTTAGATGTAGTGGTTCAACGAACAAAATTGTTCACGTCACAAGCTAAAGAATGAATCCAGCCTACAGGAGGATCTTCAGAAATTCACTAAATAAATTTGTCAAATCTCAAAAAGCTTAGGTTCTTAGACAAGATTGTTCAACACAAGCATTTAACATAAAGGAAAAGTTTGTAGCACAACAATAGAGAAAAAAGTGAATTTTCACCTGTAAACATTAGGATCAAGGGATTGATAACTTTGCAAAGCCCTTGTGTTCAAGATAGATTCAATCCCACATGGATGACAAAGAAATTCACATATATGATGAATATTCTTTACTCCACTGCCATCATCACCATAATTTGGAAGCCTTATCCTTTCCTTCTTTCTTGCAGAAAGATTTGCTTTCTTAGCATTTGACTCTGACAACTTTGCTTTACATACATTTACTCTACAGCCACCAATTCTCCTACTTAAAAAACACTTCACTTTCAGCAAAGCTCTTTAAAAACAATACAACAACAACAAATTTGGTCTTATTCAAAAAAATTTAGAGTCGACTGCATTAATCCCTCTTCGTCATTCTTCTTTTTATTTTCTTTTTAAGTTCTTTCAGCAACAAAAAGATGAGATTTTTCGTTTTCAGTTTTCTCACACTACTGACCAAAACCAATCAAATTCAGGGTTCATTTAATGAATTTCCATAGAACTTTATTCCCTTCTGTTTGTGGCAAAGTATAATCTAAATATTTTTTTTTTTTTTAATATTTGACATTGTACCTGGTCGTGGAGGTGAAGATTTCTTTATACCTAGGGAATGGGGGAGTTGCAGAGTGGTATTTAGCTGCTGCCATGGATATTGGACAATATTTTGTTATATTTGCAGTGCCATAGATACAGAGAAAAAGAAAAAAAAAAAAGTTGATATTTTGAGAAATTTCGAGGTTGGATTGGAGCTTTGAAGGGCAGAGAACCACCACCGCTACAGAGATGAGTTTCAACTGACAGGTGGGTATCAATGGATTAAATTTTCCTTTTTTTTAAGTGGATTAAATTTTAAGTGGATTAAATTTTCCTTCTTTTATTTTTTATTTTTTTGATAAGTATTTGAAGAAATATTTTTTAGGAGTAAATTGGAGAAGAATATTGAAAAGGGATATTTTGGCACCTTATTTATAATAATCTAATCAGTTTGTAATTGGTCAATTTTTATTTATGTATTTACAATTGGGAAATTCGCATGATGGTCCCTATTCTATGAGGTTGTTGTGTAAATGGTCCATAACCTTCAAATCTTAGCACAAAGATTCCTAAGCTTTCACTTGGTGCTTATCTGGGATAGCTTAAAAAGTTGTTAATTAATTTTAATAACATATTTCATGATATCTACAATTTTTATCAAAATTTTCAAAAGTTTCTTTTTATCAAAAATTTTGTCAAACAATCCCTTAATAGACAGAATTGATCATTTTAGGTGGTTTCAATCCAATATACACTTTGAAAGTCAATTTTTTTTTTTTTTGATGAAAAGACTAAAATGTGTCTATTTTTAGTTAAATAAATAATATAAGTGAAAACAAATTTTTTAGAAATATGACAAATCATCCTCCAAAACAATCTCTCTCCAATTTAGTCCTTGTTTGAACTCCATTTTAATGAGGACTTAAAAAATGTATTTTAAAATAGTTATTTTTTGGAGAATTAGTCAATGTTGAACGTGCGTTGAACATCATTATGAAATGCTTTGTAGGTACTATAAAAGTAATATTTTAATATGTGTGAATGTTAATTTATTTAGAATTAATGTCATGAAATATATACGTGACAATAGATATTAAATTATTTATTTAATTTCTAATTAAGTAAAATTGGATGTTAATTAGTATACATGAATGTGAATAATGAAATGCATTCTTGAATGTGAAATTTTAATTAACTTATTATTATAATTAATAACACTGAAATACATAAATAAAGATGAATATTAATCTTATAAATGTTAAATAAATTAAATACATTTTGAAAAATAAAAAGTAAGGTACTACTGAAATAATTGAATTATAATAGGGTTAGAATTGTCCAAAAAATTATTCTCGCTTGATGTGATATTTAATATATTATAGATATATGGTTGAAAAATAAGAAAAAAAAATTGAGTTTACGCGTGATATTATTTTATTGAAAAATATGTAATTAAAAATGAAAAAAGAGAAAAATGCATTAAATAAAATAGAGCCCAAATATGGACGTAATTGTAACATATAAGTAAAATAAAATGTATTTGAAAAAATCCGTCTTTGAAGCAAGTTGATAGGGATTTCGTCAAAAGATGTGATAGAAAAAAGTAGACATCGTAAGACTTTTCAATCTATGGATTGCCATCTAGACATGTTTTATTTTTTTCAAAATAATAACAAACTCACATTTATAATCTGTATATGAAATACAAATTTGGCTGAGTAAGCATGTAAACGGAGTTTCTTAATCTAGATAGATAAGGGCTTTGTTACATGTATGTAATCGTTGATATAACATTTGATAAATAAATAGAATAATCTTCTAGAAAACATCTATATTTTCTTGACACGTCTTCTTGACAAAAGCTTATATCAACTTGCATTTGCGCGATGTTTCTTAAAACACATTTTACTTTGCTTATTTGACAATTTTTAAATAATTCCATATGAGATGCTAATAGGGGAAATGATTGAAGGGATAAGTTAACCTTCGATATGCTGAACTTTTCTTCTCATGATACTCAACCTTTACTTTGTTTTGCACATTTGTTTTCAATTTTCCTTTTTTTTGTTACTCTTTTAGTCAATATTTCATTTTTAAGCGTTGCGTTCCCTAAAAATATTTCCAAGTGGCCCCTTAAAAACGTTTTTCATCCAAAATTACTATTAATTGACACAAATTTATGAAATTCAAAGGTTAAAGACTCTAATTTTTTCAATAATATAAACACATAAATTACAAATTAAGTAGACAATGGCCACGATTTAAACTAAATTAATGTTGCCATTGTTTAGTATTTTACGACATATACGAAAAGGTCCAAGCAATTGTATCTCTCTCCCTCCTTTTTTTTTCCTTTTTGTTTTTTTTTCCGTGAACAAAAGCAAATATAGTTAGCCTATACATATAGTCCTTGTTTGATAGGAATTAAAATAAAATTTTTAGTAGACTAAAATTTGATAAATGTAGTAAAAAAGTTTTGAATTTTACACTAAAATTTGAATTTGAATTTTTACCAAACAAGACATAGTATTATTATTAAGTCAAAAGTTTGAATGGAGCAGACTAAGAAATTAAATTATGTGATTTCTTTTGTTAATCCTAAACCTTTCCCCTTCATTACATAACATATTTTGTAGTGTCTCTATGCTGTCACACATATAAGGTCGACAGAATCAATCTCCATATTATGTTATAATTAGATAAGAATCAAGAACGAGTAGAGAATCAAAAACAGTTCGAGACTTGACCAGTTCTCGATTTCAAATGGGTTGTTTGGATGTAAAAATAAGGTGTCTGTGACTTTATCTTTGTAATTTGTACATTGTTGTATTTTTGGTTGCCGATTTGAAGCTTTATAGTGCAATAAAACTTTATATACTTTCGTGGGTGCTCAATAGAGAATTAGATGTTGAAAGTGGTCAACTAACATCTGGGGTTTCGATCAGAAAAATCTTAATGTTCAACCATTTATTGCTGTACTACTTTTGATTAAGGGCTAAATTTCTTTGGATAGAAAGAGGGGTACGAGAGCCTCGTAGCGCCAATCGAACTGACCCTACCCAACCCATTTATTGCTATGCACTGATAAACTGATAACATGAAGAAAGTTTCTTGTTCTGAGTCAATTTAAGAATACAGCAAGGTTACATCGGCTGAATTGGTGTGGGGTCAGTGACCATACTGGCATCAACAGTTTCACAAGTTATCACTTTTTAAAAAGAACACTGCTACATGTACAGAGAAAAGTTTCATAAAAATTTTACAGATTACACACAACAGTGGGGTGTGTGGTTTATTTTTTACAATACAATATTCACATGGGGCTGGGCCCCATGTGAGAGTCCTGTAAGGACTCAGGGAATGATTCTTTTCAAAAATCTTTGCAAAGTTGTCACTTTTGGTCTTTATTGCCCTTGTGAAAAAATTTAATACCTCCTATATCTTTCAATTAAAGTGATGAATGTAATTTGACAAGATGAAAAAATCGTATCAAAAAGTGGACAAAAATCACATCAAATTAATTCACCATAGCACAACACTTGAAAATGGAAAAAAGAAAAATTGACATAGCAAAAGATTATATGAAAAATGAATAACCTCAACTCACGAGAAATTTTATTCAATTCAATAAATTGCGCCTTCAAAGGGTTTACAATGCTTTAAATAGTAAAATTCTAGCAAAATTTGAAAAATAAATAATAAAAATAAAAAAATTGAACAAGCCTCTTGCTGCCTGTTTTCACCATGTGTTCATTGGTGGCTGTAACTCATCGTGAGTATTTGATTTCGAGCTGGCAATAAGTGTTTTAAATGTTCCTTCTTCGCAGTGGTTCTGTTTTCAAGAACCAGACCTTTTTTCAAGGTCTTGTTTCATATGGCTTTTACCACAAGGATGTTCGTGGTTATGGTATCGAACATTTCCACAATCTGTTGACCTCAAAAATTGTGTTAATGATGTGGTCAACAGATCTCAAAACATCTTACGTCCACATAAGTTAAATCCCAATACACTTGGACAAGCCGTTGGCTAATCACGCGCACCGCGAAGGTCAAGTTTGCTAAAGGAATATAGGCTCGAGAGTTTAAATTTACATTAACCTTGAATGACACTAAGCGTGAACTTTATATTTGAGTAAGATAAACTAGGCCCGTAGGATGATAGGGCACGCGGCTTAGCCATATCGATTGGCCCTTCTTGTTGCAAGCATCAATCAATCAATCAAAACATTAAATGTTAGGACCTCTTTCGTATCTATAAGTCCTAATTTTTGCAAGTGAAATTTGATCGTGTAGATGTGCAGGAGCGACATTGGCAGTGAATTGTCTTGTTTTTATATCCTTTTTGATCCACATTTTTACAAAAAATTATTTTTTGAAAACTCATTTCAACAATACATTTTTCAATAAAATAATATTATATACAAATTCAAATTTTTTTCTTATTTTTCAACCACACATTTTTCATTAAATTACATTCTCCACTCAATGATGTGCCCACAAATTATTCAATTAATTCACCATCACCATCCCAACGCCGCCGCCGCCGCCAAATTCACAACCACCATCTCAAATTCATAACCACCACCCCTCCTCCTCAAATCCACCTCCACAACCCAAAATACTTTAAAATCAGATTTATATACTCCGGTCACCACTTTTTTATGTCCATACTCGTCGCCGCCACAGTTAACACACCGTCACCACCTCAAATTTACAACCATCAACACCACCTTCTCCTAAAATCCACAACCACCACCTGCACCTCTAATCCACCACCACCCAAAATATTCCAAAGTCAGATCTATATAATCCGACCCCTAAACGCTGAAGTGAAAACGTGGCAGGCTATGGCGAAGGAGCAGTAGGTCAAGACGACGATGCTACAGGCGCAACTGCATTAGGTTATGAAGGGATTGAGGTCAGATCTTTGTCACCCTCGAGAGAGAGATTGCCAGAGGGATTGGGTTTAAATGGAGTAGAGAGAGATGGTATTTCTGTTTTCTTCCGAGAGAGACGATGCTTTACACTCTCCACATGCTCATGATTAATAAAATAATTGTGGTCCCCGTATTGGGGGGTGCACAGAGGGGGGGACAAGTAAAGGTGCGTGTACCCGGCCCAACAAAGAAAAAACAAAAACAAATTAATTGTTTTCAATATGCCAAGTACAGTACAATCTAGCAATAAAATCCAGATTATATACAATTTTTTATAAAGTACAATATGATATAAATTAAATATTACAAATGATTTATGAACTGGGTACAAAATCCATTACTGTCCAAATAAAGAGCAAACCTCATATGAGATGAAAGGATCACGAAATGACTTGACAAATTCAAAGTTTGCAGGCCTAAACTTGTTCAGACGGGTTTGGCTCATCTTCAATATTCACAACACCAATGAATATGATGCGATTAGAAATTGTAGAAAGCATTAATCGAACCGTCTGCACGAAGCCCCCCAACATACCAGAAATACGATTCGAGCATAAAAAGAGTAGCAAAATTATGGGATAAACATACCAAAAAAGAAGTTGTGGGAAGATTAATGAGGCCAAGAAACAAAGCATTAGACATGGTGAAATTTTTTTGACTTGAATAAGCACGTACTTGTTTCCAGTGAGTGGGATTCCAATGAAAATAAAAGACACAAGAAAGAGAAGGAAAGTGAGAAGACAAAATTTCATAATGGTGATGTTACGAAGTATATCAAAAGGATCCCATTTGGAATGATTATCTATATTAATTATAGATTTGAGAATGTTAGCTAGAATTGGAAAAGCAAAAGTAATATCAATTAGGTATGACATAATGCTCTGATCTTAAACTTGTGTTTTGTGTTGAGGGCTCGAGTTTTGATGGGATATTTATATCCAAACAAATGAGTCATATCGTATTTCCAGGAACAATTATCCTATTTTTGGGCCCACTTCATCTCACGCGTATCTTGAAATTTTGGGCAGGAACATCAAATTATCCTATTTTTGTCTAAAAAAAAAATTAAATTAGCACATTTAAATTTAAATTTTACATTTACATCCTATGGTAATTATTTTAAATATACCTCATTTTCATTTAACATCAATATTTAATTTTCATTAAAAACCAACATTTTTTACGAATTACATGTTAAGGTAACATATGTCCATCATGTACTGATAAAGTATTCACTTCACAACTTTATAGGAGCAAGGGAAAAAGTGGCCCCACTTGATGCACTGATATATTCTGGCTTTTCTTCTTCTTTTTTGTAAGTTGGTCAAAGTGTCCAGATTTATGTATTCCGCTTTAAATGTCTATGTGATTAATAATGCAGATATGCGACATGTAGTAATTTAGAAAATATCATTATCTCAAGTTAAAGATTTTTTCACCCTTTTCTTTTCACGTTCTTTGTGACTAAAATTTCAACATTATTAAATTCCGCTAAATAATAAATTACCGTGCAGCAGACTGTATTAATTTGGAGAGGTCATATAATTAAAAATTGTACTGATCAATAATAACTTGACACATAATCTATACTACTTAATTTTAAAAAGTAGCATGTCAATTATGCATTAAATGCTCACTTCTTCCTATAAGTGAATAAATAAAACATTTATGAAATGTTGAGAACTACATTTAAAATGCCAAGAATTTTATAAAATGTAGAGAGTACCGTGTTTTGCTAATCTTGAAATTCTGTCAATAGACAATAAAATTGTTCATTTGTCAAAAGAATTTAATTTTATTAATCTGATTTTAAATGGAACAATTAATTTTATCTATTTAGCGCAAAAAAATTAGTGGCAATCTCCTCTCCCACTAACGCTTTCTTCCACGAAATCAGAAGGCTCGTCAAATTAGGGGTTAAATCCACTAATGCCACCCGACTTTAAATTTAACCACTCAATTTGATTTTGTTTTATCATGACCATCAAATTTCACATTTAGTGTCACATTGACCACCAATTTGATTTTGTTTCATTGTGACCATCAGCTTTATACTTAGTGTCATATTGATCACCCATTTTGATTATGTTAAATAAAAGTATCGAGTGACTTGATTAAAATTAAGTATGAAATTGGATGATTATAGTAAAACAAAATCAAATTGAGTGGTTAACGTTATGAATGTGGATGGTTGGTGAATTTAGAGCCATATGGAGGTCCTCTTTAAAGTATGTAGAATTGATCTCTTTAAACTTCGTTCTTGAGTCTTCTCTTAACTAGCCACATCATTTGGTATAGTCAATTCACAATCTTCAACAATAATAGAAGACTCACTTCAATAAGGCATCGGGCATCCCAACATGGAAACTTCAATTGAAAATATCTTCCCTATTAACTTGTAAAGATCATATTGCACGAGAATATATTTACCAGTATTATGTCAAATATTAAGCCTTTGTTTGGTCCATATTTACTAGAACTCATTTTCAACCACAAATTTTCTGCAATCCAAAATTTTTATCACATTTTTAACCACACATTTTATCAATTTTTATCAAAATCTACTAAAAATCTATTTCTTTTTTTAAATCTAAACTGAAGTGGCCATAATTATTTTTCTCATCAAATCGTTCCACCTTAGACTTCGACTTG